>JAAAQI020135018.1:0-12920 GCA_011800005.2 Stichodactyla mertensii
CAGACTCAGTACTGCATTTATCACCGAGGTGTGAGAAAAGACAAGCAGCGCTAATGAGCAGTACCCTACTGAGTCTGTGTATGTTGCTTGCGCTTGTGCTTGCGTCGCTAGTGAGAACCAGGCTTAAATGAATGACTCCTTACCAACAAACAAAACCTACGAAGTTCTACCTAATTATTAAAAAATCAGCTGAACTCAGCTGTTTCCATTACTGGACCGCACTGCCATGATCCTCTGGTGTTCAAGCTAACAGTTTCTTGTCAGTGTATTATAGTCTCGAACAATTATTTTCACAGTTGGCTCGTCTATATGAACATTTACCCATTTAACTCACGATTGCCTGATGTCGAGCTCCTGGAATTTACTTTATGATAATCCCAAAGACGTTGTTGAGGGCTAAGAAGTGTAACTAACTCGGTACCATAGAAAAAATTCATATCAGTCTATTTGACAAAGTCAATGAAGTCAAAACACATGTTCCAATACACTGTCCAGAATAAAAGCATTCAAGAACTGGAAACCCTGTTTAGAATGATGTTTTATCATATGTGCGATGGACTTGGCTTCCTAGAATTGCTAAAAGAATTCAGGGCATCACGCGAAGGAAAACCCTTGGACATGATGGAGTTTTCTACCCTGAGAGTGGACAACGAAGCCTGGTACCGCCTATATCACAAAGTATGGGATCGTATGCAGTTGGAATTTCCTCTAAAGAAAGTACTTCAGTTAATTCCATACATTTTATTTCAAGACATGAAGTAAAACCAGAAAACCCCGCGTATTCAGAGTCTCACACGTATTGTCGTGACCTCAGATTTACTCTAACATTGCATGAGACTCTGAATACGCGGGGTTTTCTGGTTTTACTTCATGTGCCCGTCCTCTGCCCGTCCTTTGCCCGTCATTTTTCCGGGTCGCGTGCGTCGCATTGCCTACTCACATGCAAACCCAAATTTACGATGTTCATTAATTTACTCGAGAAAAAATAACGCCCTCAGCTGGGATCCCTGCAGTTGTCACACACATTACATTGTCCGGCTGCGTCACCAGTCGTGAGGTCGTTGTTGTAGTCGTTGTAGTCGGATTATTACCGGAGATGTGGGGTTCGATTCTCGCCAAGGGCTTAGAGCAGATTTCGTATGACGCTGTGAAAAGCTCGCGGTGGGATGTGCCGTGAGCGTGCCTTGCCGCTATCGTGATGTTTTTGTAGAATGCCTCGTCGTGCCCTGACCGTGTCAAGACCGTGTTCACTTAGTTGTTCGTGCCTCGAGCCTTTCACAGTCATACGAAATCTGTTCTAATATCATTTTTCTCTTTTTACCATGTCACGCATTAGTCACTAGTGAGTTAACCTGTTTCAGTACATGAGACCAGACATCTTTCAACCAGCTATATAAGTTTTGTTCATAGTACTAAGTAAAACTAGTTCTGACTTGCGTGGAACTTTTAGTACAATATGGACACGATTTAATCTGGGATAAGTTTTCATAGCGTTTATTGAAGATATCTCACAAAATTTCAAGGGAAGGATTCCTTAATTTCTTATCGGACCGCTTGCGTCAATACTGAGTGTCTTAATTGTCTTGTGATAATACACGACGGAGTTTTTTGAGCGGTTGTAATTAGATGGAGAAAGACATTTGGCATTTACAATGACGTTATTCATTTATCTTGCACTGTTTCAAACCCTCAGCTCTACCAAGGAAATAAATAAGATATTCATAAAATAGTATGTGCACTGAATGGTCGACTGGCACGCTCTCTGTGGTGCGCAAAACGTAATTCTAACGAAATTAGAAAATCCTGGACATATTGATCATGAATGGCTTGCAACTTCGTGCCCCATCCAAATTCCCTATGCTTCTTTCCGTAGTTTCCCACAATTCTTTAGGATTTGCGCCAGCGAGGTCAGGGTAAAAAACAATGAAAACTGATCGTAGTTTTGAGGAAATTCGTGCACTGTGTCTAAGCAAGAACAGGAAAAGCTCTGTCATTCAGATGTCCTATTTGGTAAAACCATTTATATCCTTCTTTCGCATTTTAATCCACATTCCACATGCAAAACGCTGTTTGCTTTCTGTTCAAATTTCCATAGTCTCCTTCATATACTTTTCCCCTAACCAGACCCTGACCCCGTTTGCACGTGCGAAATCAAGGTGAATTATGGGATGGGTAACTCCGGGAATGTCCATTAGTTTGGTCTACAGGCAATGATATATCTCAATCCTTTTTCAATTTAATTGATTCTAAATTCAATAATTTTTTTTCAAATATAAGCTAACTTTATCGAGAGCTTTCCGAAAGTACACCGACTTCTTTCATGGCTAGCTCGAGAGTGTTCGGGATTGTTCGGGATGACCGATGACGTCATGTCGTGACTAGAACCCAGTTCTCTACCGGGTAGTCAGGGAACCGTTTCAGTGTTCAGTAGCCATTGTTTTAATATTGTAAATATACTTTATGGAGGCCTTTCTACACGTTTTAAAATAATTTCCACAATCTTAGCTCAATATAAAAAATGGAACAAGACGCAACCACCTATGAGTGCCTTCTAAAATGGGTAAGTTTGGAGAAATTCGCTCTAAAAAGCCCTGAACTTTGAGCCCTAAGTTTAAGACTCAACGTCGACTATCGAGAGCTGAGAGCGTTTCGTTTGAATTTAAGCTTAATGCTCTCTTTCTTACTTTATTTTTATATTTAGCTCAATACTTTCGAAGGAATTAAAGCTCCTCATTCAAGACCAGAGGAATTAACAGACGGTGTAGCGCTATGTGAATGCTTAGCAGAAATGTAAGTAGTGGTTTTTACGCGTCTCAATGTGAATCCAATATTTCACTTCTAAAGTCATTTTGTGGATTTTAAGCTACGGTTTCCAAATTCACGATCAGGTCACTCTTTTATTTAGAAATCGTGGACTCCTTTACAACCCCTAGCTACCTTTCTTCAAGGTTTAAGGCTTCTAAAACTCAAAAACTTCAATACAGTATCAAATGAAATGCTTTACCGTAGTCTACAAAAATTCCAATGTGAAAGTCAATAACACTGAAGTGTGAATGCCAATATTGAAAAATATCAAGTTACATTTTTAGAAAAAATAATTTCAATATGAATGGTGAATTATCTGAGCTAAAGAGCCACCTTGAGGCTTGAAAAACAAATTTTTGTTCATATGATTGTACACTGTAGCATTTTAAACATGTATTTTTAATGTTATTAATTTAAAAGTGATATTTCAAAGTTCTAATTGATAATTAAATCCAAGGGCATGGTTAATAAACAACTTATCGTTTATACAAAATTCTTAAAAACTGATCCAATTTTGGCATGTTAAATTCATTGCATTATGAGATTTAATAAGTAAAATTTGAGAATCTTCTAGTTGGATATATATCATTGGAATTGTATATTAAGTTTGTTTTGTTTATCAAGGCATTACTAATGTGCTGTCATTATATTGCTTCAGAGCTCCTGACTGGTTCGATGATGAATGGATGTCTAAGATTCGCCGAGACACTGGGGATAACAAGAGATTAAAGGTTTGTTATTACTTCTGAATTTTTGTATGCTGATGCACTTTTTCTTATATGTTGTGGAACTTTTAATTGTTTTATGATTTAACTCCTACCCCATATTATGCTAATATTTTATTGCCGAGAGGGTTGATATTAGATTACATGTTTAAGGAAATTGAAACAAGTGTAGAATCTAATTATCAGCTAGGATAATAGAATTTAAATATATAAATGTAGAACGATACTTCATGTTGTGCAAGCCTTTCTTATTCATTGTCAATAAGAGATTGCCTGGTGAAACCAAGCGACTGTGAAGAGCTTTTTGTTAAAAGTGGTTACCATATTACAATGTAAAATTGAAATGCTTTTGTTAATACATGCAAAGTATTGCTCTTCTGAACATTTGTAAATTTAATTCATATTTTGAGCATAGATTTTTGGGAAAACAACATTGAATTTGTTTTGCTCTGAAAGAATTCCAGGGATATCCTGCTGTTTGTTTTAACTAACTGACTTTGTTCTTAATCAAAAGGGTCATTTATTTGGTTCAGTTAGACTAAACAAGCATGAAAATAATTGTTAATATGTATAAAAAAAAAGGAAACTGCGCAATTACATATATATACATGACCATTGTAATTTTGGATTTGTGTGTGAATTTGCATTCTGTACTTACTAAAATGTACAATGATCAATTTTATAAATTTATATATTGTACATTTCTTAGTGGGTCACCTTTTTGGTGCAATGGTCATGTTTAAGGATTAAATTGGTAGTACAGTGTATACAAAAAAGGTTGCATAAATCCTTCTATAACAAACATTTAAATACCCTCCTTCCCATATTTTTACATTTCTACGGACATATAAAAAAGGTTGTCCTTATGACTCTGTGCAAACATGACATTGTAAGGCACTATATTAAATGTAATAAATTCAATATGTGGAAGCCAGTATTCACAAGAACAGTCTTTCTAAAACCCTGTGTACTTGAGTGTCTTCAAGTTATTAGATACATGGGTTAAGTTACTTGTGATCAGAAATTAAAAAGACATTTTTGATATTTGTAATGCATGTATAGGTACAAGCAAATTCTTAGCATGTGTGGGATATGAAAAATGTTTAAAATGTTCAATGAATTCCAATCCATATCCTGCTGGGCATTGCAGACGCTAGTTCACTTACAGCATCTGCATTTTGCATTGAAAAGTTATGTCAAAACTACCCAGGGCTTTTAAAGTTAGAATCAACTGATAAGAAATAAAGAAATCAATTTAAATTGTGTACTTGTGGGAACACAATTTTACAATGAATAGTAAGAGAAATGGTAAAATTATTTTAAACTTTAATAGTTTAAGTTTTAGTGGCTCCAAAAAATATCACTGTACAATGTAGTTATACTATGGGTTGTAGGATTCAGGAGATTATAGTTTTAGATTTATTTGTGTAATAATATGGTTTCAGTTACCCAACTGATACAGTGTTAGCTTCAATTATATCCACTCAAAGAAAATTTTTATTCTCGCTAATAGTTGAGTAACTTGAAGAAATTAACCAAGGGCATTAGAGACTACTATTCAGAGGTAAAATAATTGTTTCCTTAATTTATATAGTTGTCAGATTGTGTGGAAGTTAACCTTTTTTGCAGTAAAATGTACTAATAATGGAAACATGGAAAGCTGTGACAAAAAGGGTGAACTTCCACGCATTTTACTGCAAAATCAATTTATACATGTCCATTTTTCATAGAACCCTAGAAAATGACTCAATGATTGCTAAACATTTAAACTTTATATCAAAACTTAAAATTTTGGAATGCTATTGGGCTATGAGTATGGATTTTGTAGCCTTTATGTTGCATGAAATTCAATTCCAGTTATGCGCATATTATGTGATTTCAAATTGCTCCTCTTGTTTTAAATTTTTCCTGTAAACTTAGGCATTATTAAAAGTTGTAGTTTCAGAAAATGAAATATAAAAGGGGGTCATCAACTTCATTTTGGAGATACAGTATTATGCTGTAAACTTTGAAAATTTGATAGCCTTTTTGAATTTGATTACATTTGTTACCTAAACAAGAAATTATCTAGGCATTCCTTGCTCATTTGAAAGAGCCCAAGCATGTGCACAGAATGAATGTCAAGAAACAAAATACAGTTACAACACCCCGCTTCCTTTGTCCATTTTTTTTCAAGACCCCCTAATTTTCCTCCAGCTTTTCCCCAAGGCATTAATACTGAAAACTCCCTAATAGGACAATAAAATGACTTTTGGAGGGAATATTGGTTATATGCGCCCGCGTGTAGTGTCATTTGTGGCCCAAGCACAGCAAGGGATGCAAATGGCACTACAAGAACCAAAAACCAATCAGCAGTAGGGCCAATAATGTCATTATCAGCCCGCTTGAGTCATTTGCGGCCTGCTGAGCACGTGTTTCCAAGAGGGCAGTTTTCTGTTTAGCTGCGTATATTGGTAATAATAAGCATTTAAAGAGGCTCATAATGGTTTTCATGCGTGCCCTCTTAATGACCTAAATCATTTGAACTTGCAAAATAAAAATTTTGTCCCCAAAAAATCTCATATTCAAACTAATACAACTGAAAAACTGGTTGGTAAAATTTCTTTAATTTTTGCATATGGTTTTTATTTAAGGGATCGTAAGTGCTAAGAAAAAATAAAAAAATTCTGTAATGGGGAATGTCCTAAAAAATAAACTTCATTGATTTTTGAGAATTCCCCATTATAGAATTTTTTCTTTTTCACTCAAATCAAAGAATGAGTCATAAAGTTAAAATAAGTCAATGTTAAAAGATTTTTACGAGTGGTTTTTGAGCTACGATTCTTTAAATAAAAAAACTTTGCTCACATTTGAAGTGTTCTATCCTTGTCATAGCAACATCTTACATCATATTTTCATTTTCATTTCAAACTTTACTCTATGGTCTTTGGTCTTCTGGGTCAACTTACTGTCATATATTAGCCATATCAAGTTTTTCAGGGTCATTTTTGTTAGTGTATATACCAGTTCTAAAACCTTTCAAGCCTCCTTAGAGACAAGAGCTCAAATTTGGGGATTAGTATTTAAAAGTTCATTTACTGTCAAAGCAGCTCAAGTGTACTCCCTAGACTCAAGATTAATGACTTCATTTGTCCGGTGAAAGCTGACTCTAGGGTTACCTAAGGTACAACATTGAAAAACTCAGTCACATGCAATGGGCAATACTGCTGACACACAATGAACTTCTTTCCATAAGGACCCCACAATGTTGAAAGAAGGAGGACATCGATGTGTCAACATGGAAAAGTCTCTAATTAGATTGTCTAGTTAGTTCACAGAACCACTGGGCATGATGATCGATACTTACTGCAGAGTGTGTCACTGGAGCCCTTTATTTTATTAGTGAAAACTCAGAGCAAATAATCAACTTAGTATTTGAATAATGAAAATCATTAGTGGAATCTAGTGGGGGTATGCTTGAACTGGTTTGACTGTAATCCTGTTATATTCAGTGTTGTATATGTTATCAGAAAAGTTGTCTAGAAGAATGATTATATTTGTTCTAACAGGTACTCAGTATGGACATTGGAGGATTTCCCATGCCTGATATAAACATTCTAGGTAATGATAATCTACCAATGCCATGAGTGCATGTTTCATTTTTCATCTACAGTGACTGTCAAACCCTCATTAAATTAAATACTGTCAAAAATGTGCAAATTATTCAAATTATTATAATAATTCTAGAATAAAGGATGTGTTGATAGTTATAGTGTATACATGTTAACAGAGCATCTGATAGAGTACTGGGAAAAATTAGCAAGGGCCATACTGTAGGTTATTGACCAAGTTTTTTTCCCACTGCTTTATGGTCCAAGTGTATAGTGCACAGGCCATAAAAAAGTGGAAAAGGTTGAGGTTCCATAACTTATATGTGTACAGACTGACCAAACATGGTTAATGTCTGATACTCTGTCAGATACTCTGTGTTAAGCAGGTTTCAACCATTTCTATAATTTAAATTTACATTCAATATGTAAATAATTTAATTGTAAATTTTATACGACAGCTGAAACACCCAGTAAACCTGAACTTGGGAGATTACTTCAATTAGTACTTGGATGTGCAGTTAACTGTGAAGACAAACAAGGTAAAAAAAGCAGAATGCATCCCACAGCTTTGGTATACTAATTACTGACTACATCCAGGGCTTTAATCACACGGCAGCCATGTATATTCCCATGAGAATGAAAACTTTTGTTCTTCCCTGCGTGAACTCGTTCTGAAGTGTTTGAATATAAGGTGATATGGAGGAAATGCAAGCTTGCAAGCTACAACAAATACTGAATTTTGTCTGAAATTATCAGCAAGCTATAGTCCTTCTCAGCTTGGCCATAATGTTTTCCCATCTCAGACCACATGTCAGCCCCTGGGTTTTGTTTCTTTGTTTAATGGCAAAGCTTCACAAGATACATTAATATGGGTTGTATCTCAAACAAAGAATCTTATTGTCAAGGGATTGACATGTGGTCTGGAAAATACTACTACAACTGCTACTAATACTTAATAAATACTACCTCAAAAAAAAAGAATCTTATTCCCAGGAGGATGATGCATGGTTTGAAATTGGAAATCAAGAAAACAAAGTTGCCTAAAATGACCATGCACTTCTGGGTTCTTGAAAATTATGCATGAGACTTTGTGCAAAAGCATGTTTGGTGGCGCAAAATGACTGACATTTCTTTGACTTTTTCTGTAGCTTAAAAGTTTATTTTTATGGGTGAACTGTGAACAAGTGATAGAGAAAAGAATGACATCAGAACAAGTCAGGTCATTTCACACCACAAAGTGGGATTTTGCACAAAGCCTCGCCTTCATGCATCATTTTCAAGAACTTGGAAATGGCGACCTATTGCTGCGCTCCCATACTCCTGCACAGGGTGACCAACAACATTTTTTATTAACCCCATAATGTGCTATGACCTTTACGACATAAGCATGAAAATGAGGCCTAAGGGCCTTCAGAATCAAAAATGGAGGTGAAGTTGACTAGCAAGGTCTTTTCATCTTACAAATACTATACAGCTGAACTGTAATAGGAATATTACTTGACTTTCCATACAATTCACTTCAGATTAAGATTATAAACACAGCTTTACTGGCTTAATACATTATAAAGCCAGCTGCAGTACCATCAAGGTTTCCATGGACTGTTCACTGAAAATCTGAAAGTTGTGATCCAGGGATATCTCGTAGAGAAACTTTGACTTCACTGTCTGCCGTATACATGTAATTGACACAGTCTTTCATTTTAAAATGAATTCCTAGCCCTTAGACCTCGTTTTTATGTTTATGTCATAAAGGTCTATTGGGGTAGGGTGTTGAACTGGGAGATAATCCTCTAACAGTAGTGTCTCATTGATTATGTATTTTATTCATTAATTATGGATGAATGTTAAGACTCCTGTTTTAATTTAATGTAGAGTATATTCAAGTCATAATGTCAATGGAGGAGAGTGTACAGCATGCCGTCATGAATGCTATACAAGAGGTGAATACAGTGTCACAAATAAATATTGACAATGTACAATTGCTGGTTTTTATGTGACGTCATAGGGTCCATCTTGGTTGTACTTTACAAAAGATTTTAAATGAATTCTCTTGTTAAACAGTATCAACCAACGTGGTAGCTGTGTTTTTGTTATTTTATTCGCCAGGGAATGATTTACAAACCACCTATTTTTGCTATGCTCTCATTAATCTTTAGAACCTTTTAATCTTGCAGTTGATATCAGCCAGAGAAATGTCTGGAATTAGTGCTGAAATCTTCAAGGAACTGGAGTCCCAGGTAAAATGCATTAAAATGTTGATACATAGAGGATAATACGTATTTTATATCACCATGTTTATGAAGGACTTAATTTCTAGTATCTCACTTATGTCTGTGTAGTAAATGTTAGTACTTTAATTATCACTTGACTTGGAATTTATTCATCCTTCTAAATAATACATTTGTTCCCTCCCTCCCTTCCTTCCTTCCCTCCCTTCCCTTCCCTTCCTTCCTTCGTTCCTTTGCTTTCTCCTTCGTTCCTTTTTTCCTTCTTTCCTTTCCTCCCTCCCTCCCTCCCTCCCACCTTGTCACTCATTCAATTTCATTCATTCATTCATTCATTCCAGTCTTACGTTATTGATCTTATGACTACTTCCAGCATAAAAGAACCTTGGAACAACTTACAACAGCAATGGTAGAGAAAGAAGAACTATCCCAAAGATGCCATGAGTTAGATGACCAGGTATTGTGCTCTACAGTGTACTGTATGTGTACCAGGCCTGTAGCCAGGGGGGTACATTCCCCCCTCCGAGACCCCAAAGTTCACATTTTGGGAATAAAGGTAATTTGGCCCACTTTGGTCTTGTTCCCCCCCCCCCCCCCCATAAAATATCCTGGCTACTTGCTTGTGGACAGATGTAACACTGATACTAGTTTTATTGTTGTAGCATGTTGCCTTTACAGCAGTCAAGAAGCTAGAGTTGCATTGATGGGGTTGATGCATGTTCATTAATGCCTTGTGCTGTTGTTTTGCTTCTTTTTATCCTTAGCAATCTATCTTAAAAGGTCCATGCAAATGAGCCCAACAACATCAAACACAGTTGGCAGTTGTTCATTTGGTGTTAATGTTTAAACAGATGCAACAAGGCCCAACAGCGTTAGGATATACACTTGTTTGTGTGAAATTTCCATAGATAAGAATTGTACTTCACATTTGACAATCCAACATGGTTTGGCATGACATGCACCATTGTTGGGCTACACTTTGATGATTGCAAACAAAAGAAATGATGGGGCTTGTTGGCTCTAAAGGTTGACACATTTCAGACTTCACCTGAGAACACCCAACAAGCCCCAACAACATGTAACATGGTGTTCAAATGCCTCCCAACATGCTGGGCCCAACAATGTACGATGAATTTGCATAGACCTTAAGATAGATGTCTTGTCCTTTGCTTTTCTAGATTACATTCCTCAGGGAATCAGAATCAAGCTTACAATTAGAAAATGATAGATTAAAATCTCAAATAAGCAACACTGACATACATGGAAGAATAGACAGAGAAGAAGAGGGGTATGTCGAATGAATTGAAACATTTTTGTTATCATAATAGAGCAGATTTTCATGTGACTGAAAAAGTCGTGGCATAAACATAGCATGGACACGGTCAAGGCGTGGCAAGGAACTTCAAAATTCTACGGTCGTGGACAGGTATGCTCACAGCTCTGACCTGTGCCGCAACTTTTTTTACAGTCATATGAAATCTGCTCTATACATGTAACTACTGTATGCAGTCTCATCATCTCGAAAAAGTAATGACAATCATATGCTTGATAGCAAAATCAATGTCAGGGTCAAAACATAGAAACGTGACCAAGTAAGAGATGTGGAGATCTAGTACATGTACCAACCCATCAAAAGTCAAGCATTTTCATTTTTTAAATGGAGCACTGTTAACTCTGTGGAAAAAGACATGCATGGCACTGAAAGAATAAATATTATGCTAATAGAAAAAGAAAGAATAAATAGTAACAATAACAACTTAAGAAAGTTTACTTACAGCTCTAGAATATTGTTAATGTAAGTTCAAGTTCTAGTCTTTTTGCTTTACTTTCCAGGTATCCAACTCATAAATTAAAGCAGTTAAAGCAAGAAATGGATGACTTAAAAGAGGAAAACTTCATGTTAGAAACTGGTAGATATACTGTACTTATGCTAAGTTTGGGGTCTTTGATTTTCTATCCAGTATTCTCCATTAATTCATGATTTTTGTGTTGTCATTTCTCCTTTTATAGCAAGAGATGAATATAAAATAAAATGTGAACAGTTGGAAAGAGACATGGAAATCCTTAATGAAAGGGTAAATGCATGGATTTGTACTAATCGTGTAGAATGCATGAACCAGTTGTCATTGTTCACATCCGCTGATTGCAATACCTGATGCATGCACGTCCCTGTGGGCAAAACATTCTGTCAAGCACTAATATTAATATTTGCTTATGGTTATTGAGTACAACCATCCATTTTGGTGCATTATTCCATGAAACTTTGTGTATTTTATAGATTAAGTAATAGCACTCTTTCTTAATACACTTTGACACTTATTTTGCCTACACAGATGCCATGCATTGTGTTTATAAAATGGTATGATATAGCAGTGTAACAATCTGTAGACATGGACCCCCTCCCCTCCCCTCCCCTCCCCTCCCCTCCCCTCACTAGCTACCCACAACAAGGAGGTTAAGGCAAGGGAATTTTTAACAACTGGGATCTAGCCCAGTTGTTGTTTCAGGGTTCAATAAAATTGAAGTTTTTGTTTTCTTTGTAGAATGAGCAGCTCCAAGGTTTAGCTGAGGAATCACAGCAGTTGAAAGATGAAATGGATGTTTTGCGGCACATGCAGGAGAAAGTAGTAAGTACTGGGCTACCTGTGGTATGTCTCTGTGTAACCAACTTTAATCTGGCTGGGATGGCTCTGAAATTTTGTCATGGGCTTGCAGGACTCAAATAGCAGCCTGCTAATGGCCAAAATGCAGGTCAGATGGACTGAATCCACTTGGGCCTATTTTCCCCCCCATTTTAGACCAAGTGAATTGAGTCCTGAGCTGGAAAGTTTTTTGTTTTTAGGCAATAACATCATACAACTTCTAGGCATTTGGGCCATTTTTTTTATATGAAGTGGGGGGGGTGGATCTCGATTCTCTCTAGATTATAAAGTACCCCCTCCCCAACCCTCTTCCAGAGCTCCAAATTAATATTACACATTTTTTTCAGTCTAAATATGAGTCTACTATCGACATGTACAAAAAGAAATTAGGTAAGTGATAAAGGATGTGTACATGGCACTACAGCATGACAAATCAGCTTTACACTATGGCTTGTAGGGACCATACTCTACTGTCGCCATATCTATCCAGAATTTTATTAGCTTCCGTGTACCTGACAGTACTTAGGGAAAAAAGTGCTAATAGACCGATCCTGCCAACACCAGCTCCACCATTGAGAGCGTAAAGTTTTCCCCAAAGGAATATGGAGGGTCGGACAAACAAAACTATAAGCCTTTCGATTTCAGGGACATTTAAACATTTATTGGCTATTTGTGTCAATGTTTTCCCACATTACACAAAATAAAACTAAAAGGTATATGATTTTTAGTAATCGACATTTATTTCATAGCGCAATCTCGATTTTTAAAGTTGTGGCTTGTCTGACGTAGCAACAGTATCTATGGATTGCGGGATCGGTCTATAAAGTCAATCCCCCCTGGGTCTGCCCCCCCCCCACACACACAGACATTATATGACCATGATTTTTTTATAATATTTGAGTTTATGTTTACTAAGCATTTCATTTTGTGCTA
>JAAAQI020135029.1:0-12920 GCA_011800005.2 Stichodactyla mertensii
AAAAAGTGGTTTATTTGATCGACTAACAAACATTTTCCCCGTTGCAAAGCAAAGATTCTCCTACAGCCCGTGTATGAACAAAATCATCCAGGCGTTCATCGCTCATTTGAAAGAGCTCGAGCAGAAAGAATGCGCAGAAAGAATGCCCATGGACGTCCTTAATGCGCACAAGGAAAACGTGATCAATAATGTCTTTCACAAGGGCCTAGATGCCAAATGAACCTGCGACGTTGCACAAGTAGAAACAAGTTCTACTTTTACGGGTGGACACACGATTTCCCCGTTGTAAGCAACGTCGCAGGGAACGTCGCATCGTGTGTCCGAGCATTTACAGTATATTGATGATTGATGGTTTGCAACAATTTCCAGGAGGATCAAAACACAAAGGCATGGCAGCCATGTTGGTGGTACAGACATAAAGACAAAATCAGAGAAATCTTTTGTTAAATGGTACCAACATGGCCGCGATGACGTGCAAACAAAGAATACGTCCAAACATCATGAAAGGCTTTCGACTTTTTCATTCAAGGAAAAAACTTAGCAACTCAAAAGGCGGATTTTCATTGGCGCTTTAATCAGGAGGTGGCCATGTTGTCTGGAACAATAAACGTTTCCTCCGCGTGACCTCGCATTCAAACACTTCAGAAGTGTTTGAGTTTACCAGGGCAGGAAAGAGAGTTTGATTCTCGTGGGAATAAACATGGCTGCCGTGTGATTAAATCCCATAGACCTCATGTTTTCAATTTCTTCTCCCAACCAATCTTTCAATCCTCTTGATTCTTGGGTGTGAATCACAAGGTATATTTTTTCTCCACAATGGGATGTGACCTTTAGACAATTTATTTTCTTTCAAGAGAAAATAAGGTAAGAGAAGGAATCCCTGGTACTAGGTTCTTTACCCATCATATCAGCCCTTCGTTCTATTTTTAGATTCGTATTTATTTTGAGAATGGAACATGATTGGTCAGATCGTATGAGGCGAGGTCCCACAGCCACAGTAGGTCTTGTTCTAAAAATAGAACGAAGGGCTGATATGATGGGGTACCAGGGATTCCTTCTCTTACCTCATTTTCTCTTGTTTTCTTTCTATTTCTTTCCTGTTTTGCATACCTCGTTGATTCCAATGGAGCACTCAAGGGCGTGGTGTTCTGTAGCGAGCACATGAAGGGCATCCTCAAGAACCCGCCGCTTTTCAATCTCTTCTTCCATATGGAGCTTCCTTACCTAACAAGAATGATGATATAAAAGAAAGGGGTGATATATCAACAAATCACGTGTCATTTCCTTGATAATAGAGCAGATTTTGTATGACTAAGAAAGTCGCGGCAAGGTCCGTCCTATAAGCCTTGCCGCGACCGAGATGTTTTCTAGAATGTTGACATGTCTTGCCATGCCTTGACCGTGTAATGACCGTGTTCGTGCCGCGAACTCTTCACAGTCATACGAAATTGCTCTAATGTCGCTATTTCTTACTGGGGCTATGAATATACAGCTATTTCAAAAAAGATTGTCGGAGCCAAAGGTTATAGACGATAGGTTATTATAAAACATTAAGGAATCAAAATGCCTCTCCATTAAAGATCTTCGTTCACTGGAGCTGGCATCATCAACTGGTCGTCCATCTTCAAGACACAAACAGAAGAGATCCAATTTTCATTTGGTATTGTGTATTGCCTACCGCCTTTTGCTCCGACAACTTTTTTTTGAAATAACTGTATGTTAGTAGGATGAGTATCTACCAAAGAATCTTCATCTCCCACGAAAGAGGTCTGACATGGGATAAACAAAGACTATGGGATAAACAGAGACTATGGGATAAACAGAGACTATGGGATAAACAGAGACTATGGGATAAACAGAGACTATGGGATAAACAGAGGTGTACTGCACATGTACTCACGTCTTCTTGTTGTACCAGCAGATCCAGACAATGCGATAGAACACTACACATGTCCTTTGAGGACGACACGATCTCATCAAGTTTGGTTTTGATTTGTATGAGATTCATTGAAGCTGCAAGAGAAATCATTAAAGTGTCTATGACGCATGTGACAATATTCTCAGTACAGATTCTACACGAGATGAGCTGTTCAATAGCCCATAGTTTTCAAAGTGATGCGTATTGAAGTTATAAAGGGTTTTCCATTCCATACGCTAATTGACGTCAAGGGAGTCATCATTTACATATGTTAATAACTGTGACGTCAAGGAAGTCATCATTTAATATAAAAAACTTAACTGATACCAATAAATTTAATTTTGAAAGCATCTCCGTTCTAACCATCTCTGTTTTAAGCCGCGGCTTTACGAGCGATTTTTTACGTGCACTGGCGACGCGATTTTTTAAAATCGCCAACGCGCGGGGAAATCACACGTGTAGCCAATCTTGCACAGGCGACGCGACAGCTGAAAAAATCGCCAAACAAAGTTGTGAGAAATTAAATAGGGTTGATTTTTTCGCAACGTATTCGTGGACTTTGTCGCTCGTGTAGCCAACTCTGCAACTTTTCCCTTGCACTCGCGACTTAAGTTTATTCAACCAATAATGTGCGAGAATGAAACCATATTTGTTGCCAGTATCTGTCACTCGTGTAGCCACCCCGCGCGTTGGAGATTTTAAAAAAATCGCGTCACCAGTGCAAGCAAAAAATCGCTCGTGAAGCCGCGGCTTTACCCTCGTGTAGAATCTATACTAAGAATGTTATCAGATGTGTGATAGGCACTATAATTACAACTGAATAACTGTGAAAAACAACTGCACGCAGCACGGTGACGATACAAAATCCACTACACTTATTGTACTGTCAATAAAAATGTGTTAGTTAATAGTCTAAACCACACGGGCATGTTGTTCCATTTGAAACCTCTTGGGAATAAAATTATTTGTTTAAGGCTTATCCATAGATCTATCTTCTCAAGCATTTGCAAGCATAGAAATAATACATGTACTGTACCCAAAGGGTCTGAAATGGGACAACATTAATCCCACAGGTCATGGCATGGCAGGTGCCAGACCCCAAGCCTGATGCCTCAGTTTCATTTGGAATGATTCTGCTCATCTAAACTGCTGATTACATGTATGTGTGCTGCTTTAAAAAACAAAAGTACAATGAATACATTAATTGAAACTAAAAAGTGCCTCGCAGTCTTGGATTGTTACTTGTTGCTCTTGGTCGCAACAACATTTTTTAAAACAAGTGTATGTACTATTTACAATATGAGTGACCATGCTGTATTTGATATACAAGCTCGAGCCGCAGGCAAGAGATTGTAGATCAAATACAGCATGGCCACGCATATTGTAAATTGCTTATGATACGTCTAGGTTAGCTAGATCGTGTTGGACTAAAATTTTGAACATACATGTGAATTGGGCTGAGAAAATCAGCTTTAAAGTTTATGCAAATCAGGACGATAGTTTATGAGATATACAAGCTCCTCCACGCTTATGATTTTCTATTGTTTTGGCCTCATTAATTATTCATGAGTATTATATATTTAGGTACAACATGGGAATCAAGCTAACAATAACTGAATTACCTTTACTACTTTTGGTTGGTGTGTTGTCAGTAAATGTACCGATAAGATTAGTAGCAGATGCCACTTGTTGCTCCAGAGCCTGCTGGTGAGCCTTGGCATCCTACACAAAAAAGAATAAAGACTCTTGTAAATTTGAATTACGTGCAAAAATAGACCTTACTCGCTGGGGCATAATGTTTTCCCATTTCAGATGGTGATCTGTACAAAGGGATAACCTCAAGATCCACCATTTCAAATATTTATTTGCATTGTATTTGAATAAACTGTTATTATTAGATCACACATTTAATAAAGCTTATAAATTGTGATGTATTTCCGGGTCCATTTTCACAGAAAATCTTTTAAAATAAAGCTTAAAATGTTATCCACAATCCATCTTTCAACTGCAACATCCAGCATTCTGTGCAAACAGTACTCCCGCTATGAAGAAAAATGCGATAAAAATTTTCATAAAATTATTTTTCATTTCAGTCCCAGAAGTCGCTTTTCATACAAGTGACGAGAGGGAAGCAAAAACTCGAGTTGCGCGCTCGGACACGCCCATTTTGCTGAGACCACACCCACTTCGACATATGTACGTAACTTGATGACAAACATCGTTGAAGGCAAAATCGAGTTACATAACTCAAACTTGAAACACTGAAACTATATTTTCGAGTTATGCGCTTATTTCGTAACTCGATTTTAAAAGTTGACAAACACTTTTTCGAGTTACGCGCTTTTTTTGGAAATAGTAGAAAAGTAATTAAGTTTTCCAAATTGAACTGATTTGGGAATTAATGCAAGGGATCTATAGAAAGATGGGTCAATAACTCAACAAAGTATCTTATTCTGAAGGGAATGACAATTCATTTACACCTCTCAAATGGGAATCCAAAATGATTAATGTCAATTAATTGCAAGACACCTCACACAAAACAATGCAAAAGATAGCAGTGTGATCCCATCCCAACGTGATAAACTTACCTTAAACGAGTCTTGTAAATTTCCAAGGGGAACAAAATTCTCCTCGTTTTCATCAAACAGCATGGTTGGTTGAGTGGTGTAGTGAGTACTGTAAGCACAGTGTTCGTGAAGGGAGTTTAGCCATCGCTGCAACACCAATGCACACAATATTATCTCAATATTTGTAATGGTAATGTTTGGTTGTGCGTGGAATTGAGGCTAAGTGGGCATAGGTTAAGCTACTATTCTCAAACCATGAAAATACACCTTTCCTGAATTCGCTTGGATGATCACGAAACAATGGTTTCCAGTTAAGGTTGGCCTTGATAAAAAAGAATCAAGTTCAGCCTTGACTTGGCAGTGGCCGATCCAGGAATTTTTTCAGGGGGGGTGCACCCCCAGGATTTTTTTGAGGAATGGGTACATCATTTATGATCTGGACTCAAGCACCAAAAGTAAATAATAATAAAGCCATAATTGACTGTAAATCACTTATCTCGAGGGGGGGGGGGGGCGGCTGTGTAGCCCCAGTGCCCTTCTCCTGGATCCACCCATGATTGGAATCATAGTTCTGTGATCATCCAAATGAAGTCGGCAAAGGTCAATTAATGACAAGAAAACCAAGTATATATTAACTACCAGGAACAGTGGTTCATTACTTCCTGTGTGCTTTTATAACTGAACAGAGCATAGATGAAGCTGTTCTTCTGTATATATTAAATCACCAAGTCCTCTTACCTGCCGCTGCACCTCAGGTGCTACCTCATTTGTTCCAATACTCCATATATGCTGTGTATTATCTGAATATTCTATCTTAATTTTGTGCTTTTCTTCTTTTGGAACCTAAAAATGCAGAATGAAATGTAACTTTCTTCAAGAACTAATAAAAAATGAGCAATTAGCTTTTGTAGCTGTGGCTGCAAATCCTTAAAAAAGACTCTTGGAGGACTGGAATAACTTAATTACAGTTATAATAAACTCAACCAAGAAAAGGAACATGGGTAAGAAAGCCACTGCAAAGCTATTTTCTTGTCCATACATATTATGTTTTGTTGTATAAACAATACTTACAGAGAACTTGGCATGGTCCAAGTACTTGAAACCTTGTCTTTTGTGTCCTGAAGCTGCATCAGCCCTAGAAAATGTTTGTCAGAAATAACCATATTAAAATAGAATAATAGATGTATTGCCTACCAAAGACTTGAGTCTCAATAGGAGGACACTGGTCACAACAGGAAAGCAGGGGGGGGGGACTGAGGAGCAGTGGCAGGTCAGAGGGATGGGTGTGTTTGGTGCACAGTTAATATTGAAAGTTTTCTTTGGGTACTAAAATGATAGCTTCTCTCTGTCTGATTTCATTTTCTTGTGCTTGCTATATTTCCTTACTATTTTTATATCGTCGTTACAAAACTTAGATTTTGGAAAAATATTTTAGACAAATGGTTTTGGAATGCAGGAGCATAGCAATGGGAATAATAGTAACAGCAGTACAATACAAACCTTTTGTTATAATAAGATAGTACACCTCTTTCTAGAACAACCCAGTACTTTTTCGATCCAAAGAATTTTGACCTCTAAAATATACAGAGGAAAGCAATTAAGAATAAGACTGGAAATTAAATGACTTGTTAGCCAACCAACACTTCAGTGAAAAAGTATTGAATACATTGCTTACCCTAAGTAGTATTCCTTCATGTCTAGGAACAACCTTATGGATAGACTACAAAAGAAAACACAAAATCATCATCAAATGAGGTTACCCTTAGGAAATGAATTCCCAGCCTTCTGGGAATTCCTAGGAATTCCCAAGAATTCACAAGTCATGTTAATAAGCTTGAAATATTTTTAGGAATTATTGGGAATTTCTAGGAATGTACATTTGTCATACTGTAGGTACAATAGGTGTGAACAGCTTGGAATTCCTAGGAATCCAAAACAATGGCAACAGAATTTTACTGTCACTGTTAGAATTTCTGGGAATTCTTGGGTATTTTGACTTTTGAAACTAAGTTTGAATTGCGATTTCATGTGGAGTCATAACAGTACTGGTGACTGTCTACTACCATCATTATGATAATGACAGGCCAAATGAACATGACACCATCCATCAACAACAAATTCAGAGTCTTACTTTAAAATATTAATACATTTTGGGAGACTGTGTACTTTACATATAACCATCCAAAACACATCAAACAATAGTAAATGGCCCTGCATGGCCAGTTATTGGCCATTTCCTAGCTAAGCATTGACCATGTGTCAACCAACAGACATCCAGTCAATAGCCAGCTAACAGCTTGTCCTCATTTTTACTGGCCTTGGCACACAGAGAAGACCAAGGCAACAGTTGAAAGACTGTTGGTGACTTGACTACTGAGCTTTTGGTGACACATCAGCTAGCATCAGCCAGCATAAAGTACACAATTCCCCTATACATGACTGGGAGCATGGATTTGAAGATCAATGCTGTGTAGGAATGTCTTATGGGAAGAAAATAAAGTAAATGTGCATGTATATATTAAGTATGGATGAGGACATAGTTAAGGTATTAGTACTGTAAGCTAAAATTGGAGAGAACTGGAAGTCAAGGACACATTGAATTTTTGTTGTGAGTTTTGAAATGGAAATTGAATTGCATAATTTTTGGACAAAATTTCTTAGTAGCCCAATTTACCTTCTTTTTTCTAGTAGGGCGTGGTGATTTTTGAAATGAATCGTTAAACTTTGATACCTATCAAATTGTAACAAAAAACACAAGCTCTTTACTGCAATTCTCATTATTCTGTGAACTCAGACATTTCAACAGCTTGTTGTAAAATTGTTTTTTGCTCCTGTCAATCAAAAATAACCAGTCGGTAGCTTTTATATTTTTGACAGGCAGCAGTGAAAAACCAAATTCCAACAGACAGCTCGCAACTACCAAAATTGCAGAATATTGAAAATTGCAGGAATGTTCATCACATAGATTCTTGCATACAAAATGAAAGGGTTCCAGGTTTACCATTCTGTTTGTTACAATCATGGCTATTATATTACAGTTGGGCACACAATAATATATTCTTTTGTTTTGAAATCATACAAGTGAGGCTATCGGGTCAATACAAAGCATATTGCCTCATTTGTATCTTAACTGGTGGCATGGTCCATAACGTCATCTGCTACCAGGTATAAGTTTGTCAGTTTTCAAAAACAAAAATCAAACTAAAACCCAAATAAAATACAATGAAAAAGAATTAATATGCAAGATTATTTAAATTAATCAATTAAAGTGGTTACTACAGGTAGGTAGTGCTGAAACAATTTTAAATTAAAAGTGAAATGGATTATAAGAAGATACTGAATCATTTTAATAAAGGATATTAATGAAGGATAAGAATATCCTTATTAAAAAAATATCTTCTCATAAATCCATTTCATTATTAAATTGTATGCTCAAAAATACACTATTAAGCGTTAGAAAGAAATCATTAGTGAATCCCCATCCATTTAGAGAGTTAGTAAGAGTTTGTCATTAGATTGTTACAGTACATGTAGAATATTAATAATAGAAAAATAATTATGGCAGTGCTATGGTGGTGTTACATGCATGTGCCTTAAGGGAATTACCCAAAGGTCTCCCCTATCAAAGATGGGGGGCCGCTTGCCCTACATTTAAGGGTTAAAATTGGTATCTGGTACCGCTTAAGGTTATGTTAACATAAAAACAACCTCACTAAACTTAGCCAGTTGGATAGGGATAATTGGTTATAGATAATTAAAGTTAGTTCTCAAAATATGAATTAATCTATGGTACTGTCTATGGTACCTGCTAGGAAAAAGATTTTTTGTCACAACACACATCCAGTAGAAACTTTTAGGGATAATCTTAAAAATTTTTTACATGAAGCACTCTACCCCTTACACATGGAAGTTCCCATCCCAGGAGAGTCACTTTTGTGATATTTGAGGGAAGATCCAGTTTTAGCAGAAGTAATAGAAGGAGGAATCAAGGAAGTTCCAATAAAACTTATGTGAAAATTTCCAAGAAATTTACCAACAGCTTAGGGAAAACTGAGTCACATCTTTTACTGTATGTTAAAGTAACAGGGGGCTAAAAAGTTTTGTAAAAGTGTCTGACTAAAGATTCCTCCATTACTGCCCACTCTGAAATAAAATGTTCCCTGATAATGCTGGTTATCTACACCTCACAGGAGACATTCACAGACATGTACAGCTGGCAATTAATACAGATATGTGCAGTGAACACTGTGAGCTACCCACAAAAGCTATGCTTAAGCATATAATTCTTACTTTCTCATTTCTTTTTTTCAACGCCTTGCTTTTAACTTCCTAGTTATGATAAACCAGATAAGATACCGGAATACCTACCTGTAGTGGTTGAACATCCAGCAGTTTCTTCATCTTTAAGTCTCTTGTAAGCTCTAAAGGTGTTTGCCCTGTTCAATAATAAATCAATAAAATCATTAGAAAAGTGTTAAAGTCCATCTAAAACTTAACAAATCAAGGCTGTAATTGTGTTCCGTACTGTTACTGACTACAGAATGGTGATACCAAATGATCAAAATTCAAGTGGAACCACAAGAGCAGGAAGTTAGTTCCACTGCAAGCATTTGCTGATACCATTTTTGGTCAGCATAAAATTTTAAAAATAACCTCAATTTGAGTTTTCTCAAATCACATTTTATATGGTTAAATGTACATGTACATGTATACGTTATTTAGGCAAAATAATGGCAATTGCAAGTCTGACTCAGTTGTCCTCTTATTTACAGTAGGCTAAGCTTGTTGGGCTAGAGCAGGAGCTTAGGGGCAGTTGTGCTTTGAAGATCTGTGTTTGGCTAGTTTTTGTGTTCCAAGATTTTTGCAGTGCATGGAAGCAGTGCATTATTGCTAGTGTTCCAAGATTTTTGCAGTGTGTGGAAGCAGTGCATTATTGCTAGTTGATGTCACCATCCTATTCTATACTCTTATCAAACATTTGCAGTGAAACAATCAGAAAGTGAAATTCTCAATGGTTAAAGCTAATTTTGATGAGAATAAGTCACCTGTATTATTCTTTGTAGAAGTGTCAGCTCCATGCTGGAGTAACATCACAGCTATTTCTTTGTGCCCACTGTGGATTCAGAAAATTTAAAATAAATTAACATCTATTTATTAAGTTAAAATAAAATCCAAGAATCTGGAATTGCTTGGATCAGATACTTGTAATAATAAAAACAGCATGCCAAGTTGACTCTGTTGGTTGAGCATCAGTCTGTCATGGGTGTGGCTGGACAAACATGCAGGGTATTAAAAGACCCAAAAAGGTGCTTCCTTTGGAATTAAATTTGCAAGTGCAACCTCCAGGTGTTTTTAAATAAGGGTGTTTAAAGCTGTAGACCTCAAAATTGGGTTGCAAAACCTCAGTGGCAAGAACTAAGGAGAAGCACCTACCTATATGCTGCACAGTGAAGAGGAGTGTTTCCTAAACTATCCTTGCAGTTGATATCTGGAGGATTAAGTGAACAAACCTGAAGGACAAAAATGCAATCAATCCCAAAAGAATAAAACAAGAGACATAATGTAGCCATACAATAACTGCATATTAAGTTATCCCACTCCAAACTGGCAGCTATCAGATCTCAAATAAAATATCATCAACAGACCCCTTGCAGTAATTCCCAAAGCATTTCAATTTGGAGGGAAAAAACAATGAAACATTTTCAGCCATCAATCCTCAGGCGAGTCAAATTCTATTGTTTTGCTCTCCTTTGGGAATTGCTTCAAAGGGTCTACAGACCACTCATCCATAACCTAAGACATTTGGACATGCATGCAACCTTGAGAATTAATGTTTATAACATAGCTAAGATATACATGTAACACATGCTGTGATTGGCTGGCTACCTATGAAAATGAAATGGATGGTTCGTGGCACTGATAGTGCATGCTTGTGCACACTGACATTAAACCATTTCCAATTCTTTGGAGCTTTCTTAAAACATGAAATTGCTTTTCAGGATAAGAATAATGATAAAAACTACATTGTAGATAATTCTTCTTTTGTAAAATTTCCCATAGAAAATGTTTTTTGGTGATTTTCGAGAGTATTTTTAAAAGTTTTTCTCTTCAAAAATGGCTAAATGAATTTTCAAATCACAACATTTTCTGTATGCACTAGGACATTTTGTAGAAGAAAATGAACCCTTTTGGACGTGTAAAAGCTCTAGCTATGTTATAAAAGCAATGGTCAATGTTTAGCTGTGCATAAATCTAGTTCTGGATGCACGCGGGTAGTTGGGAGAGCACTCTGGTAGCCAGAGTTGCTCTCAGCTCTGCCTCGAGCAAATCTTACGCTACCATCGTGCTCTCCCAACTATCCACGGCTAAACATTGACCATTCCTTAACTAGCGTGTGTGACAGTTACATATCAGTATTTCTGTGTTGTTGTTGCTTCTAGTTGTTACAATACAAGTTGGCTGAATAATTATTGTCATCTTACCAGTTTCTTTAATTCAGCTGTATTCCCTTCTTTTGTAGCAGTTAAAAGTTGCTTTTCAAGGTCTAATTTCATGCTCTTTTCAGCAGCTAGGAAGAATGGCAAACATTATACGGTCAACATTCTCACACACTATACAATCAATTGTGAATCTTCTTTAGCAATGCTAATATAGTTCACGTATATAATACGTGAACTATATTAGCATTAGGAAGGAAACTACATGAGTGGTCATGAAAACAAGGCCAGTTGTCCAGAGCTAAAGAGCAAAAAATTATAAAACCAAAGTGATAGCTTAATATGCATTTGTAATGTGTTTCCATTTCACATTACTTTTGAGGAGTGAGTTCCAAAGTTTATTCAGAATCTCCAAAGTTCAAGTTGTACTTTGGAAGTTCCCAACAAACTTCATTGGCAAACTTCAAACTTACATGCCATGGAAGTTTGGTAAATTATAAGATATTAAGTCTTTTTTGCAAATTCTACTTGTTTTTCTCCTCAAAGCCATCCTTAGGCAAAGAACTGCTCTTCTTTGGTGGAGCAGCTCATTCAGTGTAAACCTTGAAGTTGATTTTAACAAATTATCAAACTTCTGCAGGAAGTAAGTTCAAAGTTTGGCAATAAAGTTCATGTGAACTTCCATGGAAAGTACAACTTGTACTTCAGAACTTCCAAATGAACTTCAGAACTCACTCATTAAAAGTTATGTGAAATGCATTGTAAGATATTTTCATGTGTTCATTTATTAAGTTATACTTATGTTATTCAAAAACGCATTGCTTGTACCCTTGTACCCAATGCTTGATCTGCATAAGACAACTGACCTCACTACCATTGCCTATTTTGGTAGTCTGCCGCAGCAATACACTGGACTGTTATCTCAGTTAAATAACACTAAACAAAAGACATCATGGTTTGTGGTTCTTTTGTTTGGTATTATTTAATTAAGATAACAGTCCCAGAATGCACTGCTGGCAGCTGTAGACTAGTGTAATAGTCTATAACATAGACACAACCATTATTATTTTACTTTTAAGTTTATATTATCATATACCTTGGATAAGTTGCTTGACTTCTTCTTTGTTGGCTACCTGACTGGGTGTCTTTCCCTCTCCATTAACAACAGTAACATCAGCATTTTTCTCTAATAATAAAAGCACTACAGACTGGAAAGAAGAACAGATCAAACAGGATTTAACAAATTTAATGGACATTTTTCTTTACCTCATTATATAACTCCTCAAAATTAATGCTTCCATCCATTCGTACCTTCTCTCATTCATTTCTTTCACCATTTATTCATTCTTTCATTTCTTTGTTCATTGATACTTACTGTTCTACTAGTAAATGCTGCTAAGTGTAAGGATGTGTTGCCCATTCCATTTCTTGCTGTAATGTCTGCACCCTCCTGCAAAGACAAAATCATGAGTATGTCATGTAATTATCATACATGACCTAATAAGGGGCTGGTCATAAGGTAAAGTGGGGATAGGCTGGTGAATTAAAAAAGGTGGTGCACCTATGTTATAGCTCCTAACCATATATTTATAACAGCCTACCTTTATAAGAGCTTCTACAACTTCCTTATGTCCAAAGTAAGAAGCTAATAGAACAGGTGTCCAGCCATTGTTAGCTTTAGACTTGCCTGAGTTAAGACACAAAAAATGATGAATATAGTTTTAATTTACTTTGATAGTCTTTACTGCAATATTCCACCAAAGAAAGATCGAATAACAAGAAGAAGCTCCTCAATTTCTTGCATAACTCCTAGCTTGTAGATTGCGACTTACAAAATATTTCTGCGATGGGTTTCCTGTGTAGTACCAGTCCTTTCGCATGCCTATATGCTCGTGTGCTCATGCTCATTTGACCCTGAACCGATCTAGATACACACCCTTTATAAAAAACATAATATCACGATTTAATAAATTAAAAATCGTGATATCATCTTTTATA
>JAAAQI020135040.1:0-12920 GCA_011800005.2 Stichodactyla mertensii
CATCATCATCATCATCATCATCATCATCATCATCATCATCATCATCATCATCATCATCATCATCATCATCATCATCCCAGATTTATTTCATTTTATTTTTTGGAATGCATATGGTTGTCATGGATCTTAGATCGAGCAATTATTTCAAGTCAGGACTCTATATTTATTATTTTTGATGCTATTATCGTTATTATTCAGTTAAAATTGTAATATAATCCTTTAGAGTATAAAATTACTAAAACAAATGATGGCAAAGGGCTACCACTTCCAAGTGTTTATTGCAAGTGCAATTCGTATTCTGTTGCTATGACAATATCAAAATAAAGTGATTTCTAGAATCAATGTTATAATTTCTTTCGATTCTATTCTTGGATATAAAATACTTTTCGACTGCAAAAAGGCTTTTCTGAATAATTCAATAAGAACAAGGAAGGTTTGTATTTTGACAGTACGTGCACCTGAAACCAAAAACGGTCGAAGCATTAACAAGGGGACCACTTTTAGTCTTTAAAGCGTTAATTAAAACGTAAATATTATCCTAAAATAACAGGGACTAGAACAAAGAAGCCAACTATTTACTCTAGTTACTTTACGGCTAAAGTTGAAATACAAAACGAAAAAGGAAAAGAAAATCTAGAACCTTTGGCAAAGTACTCCCTTAAGGTGTAAACAAACGCTCTTCCCATTTCCCCATTTTTTTCAAGTTTCAAATTCATGGTTTCAGTGTACGCATAAATAGCCTCCAGCAAGTTTTGCCATATTTAATGAGACATCCCGCTCTATCTCTTATGAATAAATATTACATACTAATAATAATGACGAGAGATTCAACAAAGGAAATTACTGATGCATTTGCGCTGTTTCTGGAGTGAAGATATTCACAAATCCTCGTGGAAATGCGAAAATTGACAGCATCTGCACATGCTGATATGATTTGTCTGAAAGGTTGTAGTGTGATCACTCAAATACTTGCATTTATATAGGGAAAGTTTTCGACTGGAAGCAGTACTTGTTGATCGACTTGTACCGCAAACAATTGATGCTTTTAGCTTGGTGCTCAATAAAGTCTGCGATCATTATCCCTCGAAATTCCAGTCCACCTTTGAATTTGTAATGAAAAAACATCTTTCCATCTAGTTGGAAAGAAAAAATATATAAATAAATGAATAAAAGCATCTAGAACTTTCTGGATGAGAAGCACGAAAGATAATACCCGTAAGACAATTAATAAAATGAGAAATTAGGAATTACAATAGGAAATTAAAAATTAGAAATGATAACTTTTGTTATGTTAGATATTTCAATTCAATTTCAGAGCTATTTCTCTGAAGGAACTTAGCTTAAATCGATATCAACGCTAACAGGTAAAAGTTTCCAACCAATATTCTTGTGATTTTCATGTGGAGAATTATTCAACTAAGACAAAATAAAATTAGAATTAAAAACAGTAAGACGCGAATTATCTGTTTTATTTTGAGGAGGTTGTTTGTATAAAACGAAAAAATATTTAATAAAAGAAATAAATTCACTAGGTTGGGGCATTTATACATTCTTCCTAAAAGCAATGCTCAAATCTAACTGACAGGGAGGAACTAGGATTTGTTTTCAACGCGATGAGAAAATCCCCAGAATATAGATACATAAAAAGTCTATTTTTAGAAGTCAGTAACACGGATTACGTGCTAAATTCAAAGGATTGCATTTCTGAGAAATTTAACCCAAAACACCGGGTAAATAGGAAATAGGACGCAATTGACGCGCTCTGGAGAGATTGATATGATAGTTGTAATAAAACACGTTGGCAGGTTTGCTACGGAGGGCTATCTCTTCAAATCACATCAATGCATGACGTCATTGTAAATAAGATATATAACACGGTGTTGGCTTGAAGCTTGGATCAATTAACAGCTTGGTTTACATGGCTCTTTTCTTCAGCTTTAAAGAAATCACAGCAGAACTACAAGAGTTTTTTTTTTTACTTTGCTGTAGTGCTACAACTTTGAGTTCTTGGTCGAAATAAATAGAATTTTTGCGAGAAAGTTTGGCGGATTTAGAATCCAAAACAGGATATCATACTAAGAGGAATGGCTAATACGAATGCTGTTGAAGAACACTCCATCGATAAAAAAGACTACAACGTTTGCAGTACAGATTGCGGTAAAAACAAGAAACAAGCGGAGAAAGTGTCTTCTAAAGTCAAAGTTCAGTGGCTGAAAAGTACAGGTAAAGTAGTTCCATCTGAGAGGGATTTAATCAAAGAAAAAGCTACAGCGCATTCTACTTCACACGTAACGAAAGTAGAAAACAATAACAGTGTGGAAGAACAAGAAGAGAACAACACCCCAACAAAAATAACTGAAGACAGCGTGGGAAAAATAGAACAAAACAAAACAGAGTATCACGAGCGTGGGGAGACGACGACGATGCATCATTCCGAAGAGCAAGACACAGTTACAGAAGCAAGGCTTCGAGCCCAAAGAAGATGGCGAATGGGTCTCTTAAAACGCTCCAAACTAGGAGGAATTGGTCAAGACGTTACTGGACTTTTTCCAGACTATTTCCCTACGACCGAAAAAAACGAAGAAGACGATATCTTGACTTCTTTGAAAGAAAGCAAACAAAGACACCGTGCAAAACTCTTAAAACAGAATTCAATAGATAAAATTGACCGAGAACTTGGTGACCGAGAAACAAAGTTAATTGCTGGTTCTTGGTTACAAATCTACAGTTGAATCGACGTTCAGCATCATCGGGATGAATATGGGCATTAATATGACTGTATCTAGAACTGTAGATAACACGAAAAAAGCTTTTTTTATTTCAAAACAAAAATAGATGAAAATATTTTACTAAAATTCCGCCAAATGTTTATTCCGTGACGAAGAAAATAATATCAAGCTTTAGGGCTAAGTTAACGATAAAAAATACCAGAATTTGGTTTTATTTCACTAATGCTGGAGATTGAGAACCGGAGATATTTGTACAGAGATTGTATAGAACATTTAGGCCAAAATTACTGACCGTTATGTGGTATTCTATAGACCACATTCACTGGTGTAAATTAAAAATTAGAAATTAGAAATTGGACTTACAAAGAGCCTAAAGCATTACTTAAATATTAATAATATAAATAAGAATATTTAGTATAGAGTCCTTCTGAAAAGAAACACGATTTTTAGAAAATAAAATACTTAGAAATACGTTTGTTTTTGGTTATTTTGGGAGTACGTAGGTATTGATTGAATAGTAAGAAAAGATGATTTTTTGCGGTAAATTGTAAGTACCATTTGTCATTTTTGACGTTAGGCCTTGTTCAAATGTTTACCAAGAAAGAAATTTGCAATTCTATTTTTAACTCTTGTCATTAATAGTTGTAGTAGATGTCACTTCTTAAGTGAATTTCATTCTTTTTCAACGCTTCAAGGCAAAAAAACTTCAACCTGTCCAAATATTTAATACACCATTATGATATCAAAAGCGAATTCTAAAGAATTATGGTTGTGGAATTGTGACAAATTGATGGATAACAGAATAGGAATAATCAATTGAACGCGAAAATATATGAAGAGTCAAAGGGTGACCATTCATGAATGCATTTCTCATCACATAAATATTCTTAACAAACGACTTTGACTTCATATTATTTATAAGTGTTGGCGGTTTTTCTTTTAACTTTTTCGATGATTCGCAGCTATTTTGTATTTCCTCTATTTCATTCGCTTCAATAATACAAGATATTTAGCAATTAACACCAAAGACCATTCAAAAAGATCAAAAATATTAGATTCCGAATATTCAGAATTCGTAAAAAAAGGAAGAAAAACATCATTAATAGTCAAAAGAACTCCTTTGGAATTGTTTCTTAGACCATGGACGGCTTTAAATAACTGATAAAAAACTGACAATTTTGAAGGTTAAATTTCCTTTTCTTGGTTCGTAAACGAAAAGATGCTCATTAGCAACACTAAAATGGTATTCCACGCACTTTAAAGGCTTCCTCAAAACACGACAAACACGTAGGATATTATTTTCGTGTAATTAAGCGAATTCCAAAAAACATAATCCATTGTTAATTCCTTTTTAATTTATTTTCATTGCAGGATACCCTAGAGTCATACACAGGCTTGTTCACCGTTATCTCGTAATTATTTTTGTCAAAAATAAATTAAATTTGCGTTCTTTAACATTAATGACTACGCGTGTATTCGGTATTGATTCGGGCGTAGCCACAGCGTACGTAAAGATTTATGTATAAATACATATTAGTATCTATATCTATATCTGGTGCCCCTGAGAGCGAAAATAGAAATACATCGTCTATTTTTTGAACAATTCGCCGAAACATTCAAATTCCTTTGGTTTAAAGGTTACAGCTTAAAAATGTTTTCAATTCACAGTAAAAGATAAAAAAGACATTAATCATCGGGTTATATTTTCCGTGAATAGTAGCGGAAATTGTGGTTAGGGGAAAATTGTTAGGAATATTAAGACTTCGTACAAATCAACCGGTCTCCATAGCAACAGCCGGCGACATGAATATATCTTTTAACTGTTGATGGTATTGTATTGTAATGGCAATCACATGGACGCGGCGTTTGGCTGTTTTGCCAGTATGTTTGGGAGTGAAAACAAAGTATTGGGTTTCTTACAGCACTAAAAATAGTAAAGTAAATGAAAGAGAAAATAATAAGACAAAGTTATATTCTATTTAGTGTAAAACGCGGCCGGACACGCGAAATGCCACTTTCAATGTTCTATTTCGTCACTGAACGAAAACGAAAATCAATTAGTAACTAGGTTTAATGCGAAAAATGGTAAGTAAACATAAAACGAAAAAAAAAAACCAAAGTTGGTAGACAGAAAATTTGTAGTCTCATACCGACAACTTTAGCTGCTGTTTTTGCTTGAAGAGTTTCTTATTAAAAAAGTGAATAGCTAGTAGTCATACAAAGATGTTTATTTTATTCTATTCTATTTATTTATTTTTACACGAGATCTCTTGAGTGGCCGTGCTTCATAATCAATGTTTTCCCTAAGGTCCGTGTTAGAATTATTCCCATATGATAGGGTTTTCTCACAGGGTACCCAAGGTCGCCTTTTGTGTCGGGTATGTGGCTGAATAACGAATAATAAACCTAAATAAACAATGGTCGTTTTTCTTTACCTTCCTCGCTATTTTGGCTAAAACAGGATCCTATGACGCTAAAACTCGGCACAAGCAGCGAACATACCACAAAAAGGTAAAAAAAAAAAGTGTGTAAAAATATTCTTAAATTTTAAGTGAATTTCGGTAAAAAAAGAAGTTTATTTTTCAGACATATACATTTACTGTAAGCCAAGGTCATTGATGGTCACGAGAAAGTGACGTGGTCTGTTTTTCCTTTTTGCGTTTTGTCTCGATTTCTCTTTTTCTTTCTTTCTTCTTTCTTTCGTTTAGTTTTCTGATTTTCATTTTCGGTTCTGTCACATATCGTCTCGAAATGTCGGGGGAAAAATGTTCCAAATTGAAAGCCGCTCAACACAGACGTCTTTAAGCAAAAAGAAGTGTTTACTGCCTGTTTAGTAAATCAAGTCAGTTATATCACTAAGCACTTCTTTTGTACTTCGGTGGTACGTGATCTAGCTCACGAAGGTACAGATGTTTTTCAGGTTTAAAACATGGCAACCACCTCTAGCCTGTCAAATCCAGGCTTAAAGAAAGCGCCTTGGAGGGTTTCTAAATCATACGTCAACACCGACCAACCATCATACCACGTTCACAGGTGGAATACAGGCGGGGAAAAGATAGAAGCAGCTTGCGAAATAGAGAATCGTAATAGCTGTTTTGGATTAGTTAAAAACAAAGTTGACTTTTACTTTTACATTTTTCAAAATAATTTTATTTGTTTGATTCGTTCGTTCGTTCATTCATGTTTGTTTGTTTGTTTGTTTGTTTGTTTGTTTGTATGTTCGTTCGTTCGTTTGTTTGCTTGCTTTGTTTCGCTTTTTGAGTGGATGAATAAACAAAATGGAGAGAACCAGTAACCTACGTACCTAATAACTTCTAATTCACAAATTTGAGAGGATAAAAAATGCACTTTCACTTCATCTCCTGATGATACACAAGATGAATCTTAAAGCCAATCAAATTTTAACACCCAAAACTCCACTGTGAATTCTGAGGCGCTAAAACAAAAGAACTAAGAATCATTAGTCATGGGTTCTCGCGTTCAAAGACGCCGATAACAATGCAGTGAGATTTAGAGATAGTTTCCTGCTAGATACAAAGTAAAAAGAGAACTAGAGTAAGAGTCAACAGTGACTAATATTTCATCAAATACTCCAGGATTGTTTAATGACTCTTTCCTATTTCTTTTTAAGACTTGATCCGACTTGAGTAGTTGTCATTTTGAAGTACGTTTTAGCTTTGCGGGTGCTTGAAAACAACTTGAACGGCTTATATCAGCACCCACGCACCAGATCAATGAATCAGTTACTCTGCGGAACGGTTGCTTTTGCGGTTTAAACCGCTCTTGCTATTTCAACGCTTTTTCAAGCTCGAGTAGCGGATTCATACTGATAAAAATGCTTTTTTAATAAATGTAGATAAATTAGAGACTTCTGGAAGAGTACTCAAAAATCAATAAAACGGGAAAATTTGAAAGGCATAGAAGCCAAACTCAAAGTGATATTGTGGATCAAAATTAGATAACTTTGTATGTATTTGAGAGATCATGCTATAGTGGCCTGGTTTTCATATTTTCTCACAAATTAAAATGCTTGTGATAGCAGATACTATAGATGCCAGCGGTTGAGATGAAAATGAGACAGTAAACACTGAAATGACCGGATAGTCTCACTTGTATGATTTTCAAAATACAAGAAAATCTCATTGAAAGCTTAACTGTAATAACAGCCATTCTTTTAATAAGGATATATCATTTCTTTCTTAAACTTTTGGCATTTTTTTTCGAAAGAGAACCTAAACTTTTGTGAACATTTAAAGTTCAATTATGCTTAGCCTAATGAGCTTCAGTCATCATGAAAAAGGTCAATTGCTCGAACTGATCAGGGCGTTATTGGCCTATCTTTGTATAACCCTCTCATAATCCGAGCGGCTGGTCGCTGGTCGGTTCTCATGCTCCTATTGTTCTTTGTATAACCGAACGAGTGGTCGCTGGTCAGTTATCGTTGTCCCGTTGTTCTTTGTATAACCCGCTCGTAGTCCGAGCGAGTGGCCGCTGGTCAGTTGTCGTGTTCTCACTGTTCTTTGCATAGCCCTCTCATAATCCGATAGACTGGTGGCTGGTCGGTTATCATGCTCCCCTTGTTTTTTGTATAACCCTCTAGTAATCTGAGCTACCAGTAACCTCCCCCACAGTCATTTTTAGTGTCGTCACGAAAAAAAACGGCTGCGGGAGGAGTCTAAAGGCTCGGACACACGACGTGCGACGTTTACAACGGGGAATCGCACCGTGTGTCCACCCGTGCAACTGTTGCGTGCGACGTCACAGAAGTAGAAACAAATTCTAGTACTTTTGCGACGTTACCAGCGATGTCGCGCGCTACAGTTTGTACGGGTGAACACAAAGTGCGATTTCCCTGTTGCAAGCAACGTCGCATCGTGTCCGAGCCTTAAGGTGCGATTACACGATGCAAGTTGCACGGAGCATTGCACCGTGTAACATTCGGCGCAATTTGAAAAATGTTGCGAGACAAGTTGCAGCAATCGTTGCGAAGAGTAGAAATCGCTTCTACTTTTGGCAATGTTTGCGTCACCGTTGCACCTTGTAAACGCTCGTGCAACTTGTGTCGCAACGTCGTTGCGAGACATGAGGTTGCAGAGAAAATTGCACCGTGTAATCGGGCCTTTAAGCTACTTGTCGCGGCTCATTATACCAGTATTGTTATTACAGCAACACTGTTCTTTATATAAACCTCCTGAACTCCATTTTTGTTAATCTGTTGCGGTAACTGTGTAAGAATCCACCTATAGATTTTCGATTTTAAACAAAATTTGCCATATGCATTTGTATTTACCTCAGCTATGGTCCTTCCGAAATTCTGCGTATTTTGAGTGGTTTTGCGAAGTAGAAAAATGTAGCGAAGAAAACTTTGGCCAAGAAATTCAAAGAATAATATACCAAATAACAAGTGTTGAATAATAGTATCACACTGTATGATTGAAATAATGTTCCCTACCCTACCCTGTCTGCAATAAATGTCTTTTGATCCCCATTGTTACGATGTACCTGTTGTGATCAATGGATTTCAATTTCCATGGTTACGGTGTATACAATCTAATCAGTGGATTGAGCTGTCGATGAAGTGCTGTTCTAAATCATGAAATCGCCGTGTTTACAATGCCTTTGCCCTGGTAACGTTCGCTTTATCACCATGGTTACGACGTGATGGCGACAGGCGGTGGTTTTATTCGGTGTTCCTGGAAGAACTTAGGTGCCGCTTCAAGTAGCCAATCAGGTGCAACCAAGCAGACATCTCTCATGTAGCACTTCGAGGTATGAATAAGTTCGTTGTATACAACATAGGGCGCTTTAGACATGAATAGCGCAGATGACGGGTGGATTCCAACTACCTCGTGATGAGTGACAGTCTGGTACGTCCCATCAAGCTGCATCTCCGCTGCATTCATAAACAACCCCCGCGCTAGACATTGCCGAATACAACTCATATCTTTACCGCACGATTGCACCTTCATATCCAAACGAGCACAGATGTCTCTCAGCTGTTTCCGAATATCGCTAACCATCTTCATGACTCTTATATTAATAAAGTGATCATTGCACCAGTTCTTGTTCATGCCCGATACTTTATAAGCCCGGTAGATATTTAGTAGAGTAATCTGATCTCCTTCGGAGGAGAGGAATTTCTTGCGCACCGCGTTCGCTCGGTCTCGCTGGTTATGAGGTGTGTATGTGATGGAATCTACTGATAGTAACGCTACTACTGTGAGGATCTCTTCTGTACAGCTGAGCTTCTCGGATTCTAAAATGACTTTGCATAGTTTTGGTTCCAGTGGAAAGAGTGCCATTTTGTGGCCGACTGAAGTGAGCTGGAAAATAAGAAGACAGAAAAAAAATCAGAATTTCATCACCATCACCATCACCATCAAACTACTACTACATTTTTTGCTGTCGTGACATAGCATGGGGTAATCCTGAATTATAAAGTTTCAGTTCTTTCTTTTTCTCCCATATACTATTTGTTGTTTGTATGCGTGTTAAGTCATATTCGAGTAGTCAATTGTGAATTGCCTTTAAGTAGAGAGATTTATTATTATTATTGTTGTTGTTGTTGTTGTTGTTGTTTTTGTTGTTGTACAAGGAGAATGAAATTTCTGTATCTGATTAGAGCAAATTTCGTATGGATGTGAAAAGCTCGTTGGTCTATCGGTATCGTAAGCGTACCTTGCTGCGAGCGTACCTTGCTGCGAGCGTGATGGTTTCTAGAATTTTGACTTGTCTTGACGTGCCTTTACCGTGTCACGGCCGTGTTCGTGCCGCGAGCTCTTAACAGTTATACGAAATCTGCTCTAATCACTATCATGACCATCAACACCACGATCAGACCTCGCAAAGATCCGACTAAAAAGACGAAAGACTTGACGTGTTACAGACCTCTTTTCGAGGTTGCGCATGCTCATCCCATTCCAAGAAATACCAGAATATCTCAAAATCTGTCTTTTTCCGGTTTCGTGGTCCCTCTATACTCTCCCGTTTTTGTGTCGTCATACAACGCTCCTGGCCCGTCATGCGCACGTAATCTTGAGCTTGCATGATTTGCGTGATTCGCGCATTAAAAGTTTGAACAACTGCCTGTCAGTTTTGAATAAGGAATGCTCGTTTGATTAAGATATTTTAGCCGCAGTCAGGTGGGATTATTCAAACCCATCACGTTAATCCATCTTATCTATGAAAAACCTTGGGATTAACACAGCTATACACATGAACACAGAGCCTGTCTACTCTCTAAAAGGATCTGTCTTCTCGAGTCTACCGTAAAGATAAAGCATTAAGACTGCGAATCTTTCGTTTAGAAGCAATGTTCTAAAAGGATCATGCTAGAAATGACAAAAAAAAAAAACCAGTACGTGGTTAAAAAAAACGGAGTCTACTTAAGATACCAGTCTTAAATCCAGGATTATCTTAATCCGGTGATACATACTGCATTTTCTCACGCGCAGGAAACGCGGTAATCTTTTCTTCCCACCTTTTCTTCCCTCGTAACATTAGCGGCAACATAGTAATGTCTCGTAACAAATGTTACATAGAGTTTAACCGCCACACAGTTAGCTCGGTTATAAGAGCATCGGTCTGTTGTGCGGGAGGTCGTGGGTTTAAGCTCCGGCCGGACCAACACTCAGGGTCTTAGCACAGATTTCGTTTGACTGTGAAAAGCTCGCGGCACGAACACAGTCGTGACACGGCCAAGGCGCGTCCAAATTTTGAAAAAACACCACGGTCGCGACCGATCGTGCACGGCAAGTTTTTCAGTGTCATAAGAAATGTGTTCTAAAATAACCGAGGAAAAAAGGTGCTGCCTTTGCTCTAAAATTTATTGACTTTCAAGCGTTCTTGTGGGAATAGAATCACAAAGACATGGCAGCCATGTTGGTGTATCAAACAAATAGAAGCTGAGGAAAAAAATTTAACTGTACACCAACATAATTAATCAAATTGCTTACTCAACGTTAAGTGTCCCTAATGTTTACAACCATCTTTTGAAAATCCACTCTTCATAAAGTTTGTGATAGGAAAGCTTTGCTGGTAATGGATGATCCTTTCTTGAGTTATACTCATTTCAATAAAGTTAGTCACCAGACACCTAGAAAGCTGAGACTGCGGAGGATCATGGAAAATATTTTATAACCAACAAGGAAAGGTTTTTTGATACAAACTTCAGCTTGAGAATGCTATCAGGAGTTTAAAATGTAACTGATAAAGGACTTTGAGTCCATCAGCAGTTATCAAAAGGTGGAAGCATGTTTTATGTATATACCCACAATCCCACAGTCTCAGCTTTGTAGCTTTTCAGGTGACAAACTTTGAAGATACTGATATGTAAATTATGTGACATCATCGGGGTGTTTTTCTAGAAAGTAATCTCAAATCTAGTAAGAAGGTGCTGTTTGAAAAACAAGTCATTTGGCCAACTCAGGATAATCCTTTGAACAATGAAATATCATCTGTAATTTAGCTTGTTTTTTCAATATTTATAATTAACATGACCCCGTTGACGTCATCTCATTTACATTTCAAGATCTTTAATTCATTATTATTCAGAAATATGTGGGTGAATAACCAATAAACTCGCTAAGGATACATTTTACCTTGTATTGGCCGTCTCTTTTCTCCACTGCTTCAAGTATCTCAAGCTCTTTTATTGCTTTCTCGATAGCTTCTTCTCCAGGCTTATCCATGAAATCAAACTTCAAGATATCATTTATTCCCAAGGCAATCAAATGTAGAACCACAGTAGAAAGATTGCATCGTTGGATTTCAGGAACTGTTATTTCTTGGAGGTCCTGGAATTGTTCTTCTGTGTATAGACGATAGCATGTCCCACTAGACTCTCTACCAGCACGGCCCAATCGCTGTCTCGCTTGGGCTTTAGAGACTGGCTGGACTCTTAGCATGTCTAGGCCTGTCCTGGGATGAAACCCTTGGAAATAGATTGCAAAGGCATTGGTTAAAAAAGAGGAAAAAGAACCGACAGATCTAGACGGGGTATCTGTCTATTCAGGCTGTCCATCCCTCATGCCACCAAAAGTGCCCCAAATGAACAAACTCTCTTTAAGTTGGGCAGAAAGACTGATAGACAGACAGTTTTTCTATCACAATTTCTTAGTTTATGGCAATAGACCTCGTGAGCTAGGGCTTAATGTTTTCCCATTTCAGACCAGTCATTCCCCTTGGTTTTGCTTCTTTGTTTAATGGTTATAATGCCTGAGAAGACATGTTAATATGGATGTACCTCAAACAAAGAGTCTTACTGCTAAGAGGATAACATGTGGTCTGAAATGGGAAAACATTATCCTTGAAGTATAGAGATCTATTTGCTTGGAACAGAAAGTTACACTAAGAGGACCAAAGACAGATTGGGAAAATAATTGGAAAAATAGGGGAGGAAAAAAGGTTTTGCAGCAATAGACCTCTTTACCTTGAACATGATGATTTCAGATCACATGTCATTCCCCTGGGTTTTATTTCTTTATTTCTCAGAAATGCTTGAGAAGATACATTAATACATATGAACCTCAAACAAAGAATCTTATTCCCAAGAGGATGACACATGGTCTTAAATGGGAAAACATTACGCCCAAAGTAAAGATGTCTATTCAATGATTCTATTCTGAATAATACAACTAATACCTTTGGCTTTCACATATCCAGTATCGATGACATACTTGATCCCTGGAATCGTAATAGATGTCTCAGCAATGTTGGTAGAGAGAATAACCTTACGAGTCCAAGGAACCGCAGGTTGGAACACTTTCATTTGCTGACTGGATGGCAGTGCTGCAAACATTGGACACACAACTAATTTGGGGCAATCTAGAAAACAATTAATGGAAAAAATATTTCACCCTATTACCAAGTAAGAACTAGAAATACAGAAAGGTTCTAATAGATTTTTTTGGTTTGGGCGTAATGTTTTCCCATTTCAGACCATGTGTCATACTCTTGGGAATAAGATTCTTTGTTTGAGGTACATTGTACACCCATAATAATGTATCTTCTTAAGCATTACCATTAAACAAAGAAATAAAACTCAAAGGGATGACATGTGGTCTTAAATGGGAAAACCCTATGCCCAAGCCGAAAAGATTTATTGAGGTTAACCTTAATAATAATAATGATTTATGATTTATATAGCGTCTTTTCTATGTGGATATAATCAAAGGCGCTTTACAATGATTA
>JAAAQI020135051.1:0-12919 GCA_011800005.2 Stichodactyla mertensii
CTAAACAGTAAATATTTTAAGGTAAAAGTTTTCAAAAGCAACTGCTGGGATGCGGGACGCGTCAGACCAAGTTCCCGTCAAAGATCAATCAGCCAATCAGCATGGCGATGGGGACGGACGTACGGAAGTGGCGTATACTCAAGCCATGAAAAATCAACTCGATGGGTTACCATTTTTTCTAAAGTATGGTGCTCCGCTATAATTCACTTTGCTCGCAATGGGGGTTGCCTTTGTTGATTTGTAAGTCAACTTGTTGTAATCAGATCTGGACCATAAATTTCATCGCTGATCAAATAATTAGATAACCGTTGGTAACGCACTCTCTAGTAACACTCAATAAGAGAGAAGGGACGCGAGTTTATCGTGTGATGATCACCGTCAGTTGCTCCGGCAAACTAAATTAGCGAAGTCAGCAGAGAGTATAGTTAAGTTTACAAGTAAGATATCAAATTTGAGCACGAGAAGATAAATTCCATATCTCCAAGCGTCCATGTAGTTTTCTTTTTATGATATAAACTATAGGATTTCTTACACTGAATACCAAAAGTTCGATTGGATGATATTTTCACATGTGAAAAATATGGTAATTTTGCGTGTGCTGAAATACGACATTTCTCAGTGGTAGAAATCCTTGTAAAACACTGTAATTTATATAATAAATACTGTTTTATAAGCTAATCGGTCTGAGCAACTCGCAGTGAACATATAACGAAAACTTAGCTTTTGAAAATTACTGCGTAAAGCTGAAATTTTTCTGAGTTTCACAAAATAAACCATCCTAACCCAAGGTTTAATTATCTGGCGAACGCAAGTGGCCTTTTTAAATGACAATGCAGCTGTAAAGAATCATTTGACTGAGCATTAAAATCGGACTCTCACTCTGTTGCGTCCCTTCTCTTCTTTTGAGTGCTTTAGACGATGCGTGAAATAACAAAGACAACCCAAAATGAGTTATACCCGGAAACCGGACTCAATACAAAAAAACCCATTGCGAGCCAAGCTAAGTGAATTTATAGGTTCATAAAGCCGGGCTCCCTGTGACTACGAGCTTGTTATTCGATCTTTATTTGGTGGAATGTTGTAGTAAAGACTATCAAAGTAAATCCTATCACAATGAAGTCAACTCAGCTAATATTTTGGAATCTAGAAAACTTTCAGTGACAACTGCAGACTTCAGACATGTCTGAGTCGTGCTTAGTAAATCTATTAGAGGGACCTAACCAATCAGCGTAAAATGAACTCATACAACTTGTTAGCATTATCCCGATGGGAGAAAATGCCATTGTTGCCCTAACCGGGGGTAGGGTTCTGACTCGACCAAATTTCTTAATTTTAACAGAGTTTTTTTTAAAAATAATTTTAGACCTTATGACTTTCAGATTATTCTTATATTTTTAATCAAAAATTCGTTCTATAGAATTCTGTTTTACAGCTAAAAAATCGATATTATAAATCTTTTATGTACTACCTCCCCTACGAATAACAAACCAAAACAAACAAAGAGTCTTGCATGCCAGGTTTTCTCGGAATAGTAATTAAACTGAGGAACAGGCATTTCTTCTTGTTATAATGAAGTAATTTAGCCATTTCCAGTAATTGACATGTTTTACAAGGGTAGTGGCTTAATAACTTTCCGAGTTTTGTGCTGAAAACGTATTTTTGGAATGTAACTTGTATATAAATCATAGAAAGAATACATATATGCAGGAATCACCACAAGGAGCCCAGAAAAAATTTTTCTGAGCTCCAGGGGGGATTCGAACCCACGACCCTCCGTTTTCTAGTTGGATGCTCTAACCACTGAGCTACTGGAGACTCTATGGTGAGCAATAGGTCATATGTGGGCCATGAGCTACGAACTGCCTCACGCAGTCACGTAGACATGTAATGAACACATTAATGGCATAACCGCATAACTTGTATATATTTTGGAATATAAATTGTGTGGTTTGTTGAATGATTTTATGCAAATTTTAGTAAAACCACTGTAATTAATAAGCTTCAAAACAATGAGAATAGGCCTCTTTACTTTCGTATGCAAATTGCCCATTTCAGACCACGTGACATTTTTATGATGAACGTGTTAAAATATTAACATAAGAAAGAATCAATTCCCAAGAGTGACACTACGTGGTCTGAAATGGGTAAACAAATAAAGAAGGTAAATAGGCTTATATCGCCTTATATCGCTTATATCGCCTGCGCTCACGAGTGAGCGCAGCGAACGAGTGAGAGATCAAATTTGAACACGAGAAGATAAATTCCTTATCTCCAAGCGTCCATGTATTTTTCTGTTTATTATATAAACTATAGTGTTTTCAAGGATCTCTACCACTGAATACTAAAAGTTTGATTGGTTGATATTTTCACATCTGAAAAATATTGTATTTTTACGTGTGCTGAGAAATCCTTGTAAAACACTGTGGTTTATATAATAAAAACGATTCGACTGTTTTCAGTAGCAAGAACGCCTAACATCTCTTGAGCTTTTAATACATGTGGGATATGATTATAGTCAATTGCGCATGTACGTGACGTTACATCCGAAGACATTGCGACGTAATTTTTCACACCTTCGAAGCACTCCTTGTAGTTCATTACCAATCTATTCAAGAGCTTCCAAGCGTTCGTATCATAAGCATCGAATGCTCACAAATCAAAATTCAAAATGTCTCAAAATGTCTCCCACAAAAACAATGGAATTGGGACGTGGTTAATTTTTAAAGTATTTACTTACCCGAGGGAACGCAACAATAGCGTTATACACTAATGGTTCTATTCTCTTAAAACATTCGTAGTTATTCATTTATTATTACCCTAAATGTTTCAAAAGAACAAAGCAACACCAATCTTGCTCTCCACATTCATTCACTTTAATTTTCCATTTTATGTTTTGCATCGAAACAATGGATTTAGGGCTTGGTAGATAATTTAAACCTTTTCAAACGCACGGGCTCGGGTTTGCATTGAAATTCAAGACCTCGGGCCTGCGGCTCTTGGTCCTGAATTTTAATGCAAACCCTCACCCTAGCGTTTGAACCTTTATATAATGACCAAATTCAATAAATTTTACCGTCCTGTTTTCAAGTTATTTTATTTTGAACACGAGATTTTTGGGGTCAAAATTTTGATTTTACAAGTTCAAATTATTTTGTCCACGTCATTAAGAGCGCGCGTACGAAAACGGTTTCGAACCTCCTTGAACCATAGGGAGCCCACTTTAGATAAAAGTGAAAATGGAAAATAAAATTCAAAAATATTGTGTTTTATTTATTTTCTGTACTTAAGTTCGAGATGTTGTGCTAAGTAACGCGAAAAATCCGAAAATTCGAGTAAAAAAGGAGCAGAACATTTTTTAAAACGCGTAATTTGGTTTTCCTATAAAATAGACCTTTGCAGCATTTGATCACGTGCCTGGTTACAACATTGTAACAAGATTTTGGAGGGCAAAGCTGCCCTGGCGAAAAATTATAAAAATTTCAAAACAAAGAAAACATCTGATTGTATCGAGTCGACAATTATCAGAAATTAAACCTTTTGAAACAAGTTAAAACCCCTCCTTTTATTTTCTGTACACATATCTTTGATCTCCACAATCTTAAATCTATTTTTTCGACCTCTAAATTCTGCGTTTTTCTACAAAACCTTCACTAACTTCACAAGTACAAAATACGCAAAATGGCTTCCTCTCAAGTTAAGCAGTAACGAAAACGTCTACTTTTTCCTCCTCGCTTTTACTTTTTGCTGCTTCGAAATTCTTGAAACGGTATATTTATCTATATTTATCCATACCATAAAGAAAATCAACAAGATAAATACCGCAGCGCCGCAAAAAAGACAACTCAAGGCTCAAAATACCATTGTTGTGTTCTTCTTTGTGGAGGCGATTCGAGATACGATTCATCGTTGTCATTTCACCGTTTTCTCAAAGATTCCAAGGCCAACACCGCAGTCAGAAAACAATGGCTGGCTAAAGTTTAAAGAAAAGTCGGTAAAAACTTTAGGGCAAATTTAAAATACCAAATTTTTGGAATCTGAACAGGTAGTTCCACTGTTGTGGACTGGTTTCTGACAGATATCAAGTACAACGAGACTGTGCTCAAAACATTTTAGAAAAGAAGACTTCAAGCCAGCAACATCAGGCGGTCCATATCTTTAAAAGGGAGCCATTCCAACCATTTTTGAATGGTCAGTACCACAACCTAAAACCAGGAGAAGCATTGTACGTCATGCAGATAATCATGATCAAACTATCGAGTAAGTGAATTTTAATTCACACAAACATGACACTCCAAACATGTATTCAGTGTGCGAAATTGTGATCTTTTACACAATCGGTTTACTATCGATTCATTTTGTTTTTATAAAGAACCCAAAAAGCTGACAAGAGGCTTGCAGATGAGGTAAAATCCGAACCTATTTCAAAGCATTTAAACAAGATCTTGAGAAAATAAAAGGAGAACTAAGGACCACACAAAAACAGCTACTAACCTGTAAAATCCAGTCATCACCAATTATTAGCAAATTGCAAGAATCCTTTACTAAATCTCAAGAAGTAGCCCAAGTAAAGGAACAACTTTTAAATGACCACACCATCCAGCTAGCACTAAATAGATTTGGGCTTGAAAGATTTTCATCGAATGATGATGATATTAGATTTTATATGTAAAATTAGGTTTATTCACAAGGGTCAGTAAATTTGGAATCGACAAGGCGAGTCCGTCATTCTTTTTGTTTCTCTAAAGCCGGTTCCTAGCGATAATTCAAGAGATTTCTAGCGTCATTTCATTTAAAAATTGTTACACCGGTGCACTGAATAAAAGTTTTCTAAGACATTTACTTAATTTTTTTTCTCGGGTTGAGTAAATTGAAGCTAATTTGGCTATGGATTATAAATACCAATAAGGTCAATTCCTTGTGTTATCGCTGTTAAGCCGCTACAATCAGTATGTTGCCTCACGCTGAATGAGTAAGGACGCCGGTTACAACTCAGCAACAGTACTGCGACGGAAACTGTAAATTTTCCGTAACCTTGAGGTCGTCGACTAAGGCAAAGAACAAGCCAGCAGCCTCAAAGACTAAACCTAAACAGAAATCTTCTAAAAAAGGGAAGGATTCCTCGAGTCCGCAACAACAACTAGACGACGAGTCCTTACCTCTTGAACCAAGTACTGGTGAAAAACAGGTAACTGTTCCTGACAACGAGCCAGCAGCAGCGAAGGCCGAAGAACCCGTCAGCTACGTCGATAACCAGGAAGGACCGAACCAACAACAGTACACCAGCGAACCAGCTCAAGACCTTACCCCGTTGACGAACCTGAGTCTGAAGGGAAACAAGACGCTGCACCTCAACCAAAACAAATCAATATGGACGCCGCCGCCGAAGGAACCTGTGGAGTACAAATTCCGGAAGTGATGAATGGATTATCTCAAATCGCACAGTCCTTAGCCGCCATGCAACAACAACAACAGAACGAAACGCAGACCTCGCCGGGTTGTCACAGTTACGAGCCTTCACCGGACATATAGACGAAGACGGACGTAAGAGACTTCATAGTGCAGTTTGAAGCCATGGCTGCTCTACGCAAGTGGCCCGCGGAACAGAGAAGCCATATCATCGGGTTCTACGTGGCTGGACACGCCTGAGAATGGTATTCTTCGCTGTCGGCTGATATGAGAGCTAACTACGGCCAAGTGATCGAGTCACTCAAAGCCTTAGTATTTTTCAAAGAAACTAAACTCATCAATATTGTGACACACCTGGACACCAAGACCAAAGGTTCAGCGCCCAAGATTGCGAATGCCTGTTCGCCCGACCAGAAACAGTTCCTTGACCGGATCCTGACCTCAGTCCATTCCGTTCAACGCATAACTAGACGCTTGATGTTCCTGCCTGAAGCAACTCATCTGGTAGAGTGCGATTCCTACCTTAGGCGTTATTACCACTATGCGACTGGTCTCGCCTCATGAGATGAGGTCTCTGACGGAATACAAATCCTGGGCACTAGCAAATTGTCAACAACTGTCTCCACACGAAAAGACCTGGCTGCGCCACCGCTCTCGCCGGTCATCCTGGGCCTGCCATGCTGGACTGTTTGGATTGTTCCGTGCAATCTATACGTCAACCGGTGGTTCGTGCGAAAGCAATCACGTCACGAACATTAAAGAAGCATTATCTGATGTCACTGACGGACTAAACATCTCTGTCCAGACCATGTTATGCATGCTACACAAGATGTCAGCTGGCTTGGACTTCCATGGGCTCCGCATTCCCGAATGTCCTTTACCCGTAGCCACGAGCGTATTCGCAACAGTGATGATCTACGAGATCTTATACATTTGGGAGGACGATACTACCTATCCACGACTTCTTCCATGTTGATGATCAAAAACGGTAGTATACCGATGACATTGCCGCTATCTCCCCTTATGGTGTATCACCTTCCGTGAGACTTCTCATTTTCTCAAATTACTGGATTTGGCGCCTGTCCTTCCCGCCTACAGATTGATGTTCCGCTGTTTACAGAAAGTCAGGTCGCCTATGTTTCTTGGCATGCAGCAATGGATAATTCAACATTACATCTTCATTATAAGTCGCTCCAACTGACACCACCACTTCGCTTTAACGCAAATATCACTCACGCTCTTGATAACACATTTAACAACTTGGACAGGCAACTCGGTAATAAACTCTTGGAAGTACGAGAAGATATTTCAAAGATTCGAGAAACATCTACTACAACGCTGAATGATGTTCTTACCTATGTGGCATTCTCCCTTGGGCTACTTAATCTCATTCTTGTAACCGTGCTGTGCCTGATAGCTCGCCAATATCTGCGCGACCCTGAAGTTCCTGTTTTAAAGCCGAACCAGCAAAACAAAGTACACAGCTGCAAAGGATGCCATCGCCCGATACAAACCAAAACAGAGGACGCCGAAGCAGACGAAGACTAGAACTCTCTTGAAAACTAACACGAAATAGTCAACGGTTGAACTCATTTTAGCTTTGCACATTCTTTCCTTTAATCGCGTGATAGTACCTTAATTAGCGTGAAGGCACGAGCCAGTAATTAATTTTTATCATCGTTTATTGTTGTTCATTTTACTACAATGCCGTTACATACCCAGAGACATTTCAGGAGAAATGTCAATTTTGGGTAGGGGGAATGTAACGAAGCATAATTTTACAGCGTTTTAAAGCACCGGTTAAATATTTATCTAAAATTTAGGTTTATCATTAGTTCATTACTAGAACGTCCAAGTAATAGATAATGCTAAAACAATAATCTTAAGAACTCTTTTATTGATTACTCTTTTATTGATTACATGGAACTGGTCCTTTTGACAACAGACTGTACTTGACAAAAACAATGCGCTTACAAATCGATTCCGTTTACGAGTGTCTCACGGGAGTCACTAAAGCTAGTTCGCGCATTGTTTAGTCTTGGAACCATTATCGTGTAATCCTAGCTAAAAGATAATCTTTTGTACTTTGGTTTGGTTTACATTAGAAACGCAGTTGCCACAGACGCTGTAATAAGGATTGTCCTTGAATAACATTTTAATGTTTTAACTTAATATATGATTTGTTTACGATATTTTCTGTTTACTAGTTCTAGCATTTAGACTCGATATTTTTCACCACCAGCTGAGTTAAACTTAGATTTCTTTTGAATAATTAGAGAACAAATAGCTACTCTGGTACTTGGTAGGTAATTTTTCCATGTACTTTATTAGGAAGATGTACAAAACTTCGAGTTTGTTCTTGCATAGTTACCACTTAGGCACAACAAGGGGGTGCACATCATACTGGCTGTTAAGTTTAAACTGTGTAAGAGTGGCAGCATTCCTTCAAAGTTGTAGACTCCACCCTTGTGGTATATTAAGACAGTTGCCATGCTTGTTCAGTGTTGTTAGTCGGTACACTCCAGTACCAGCACATCTATAACATTACCTCGACTTAACCAGGTATGAGTACACTTCCCTTTATACCGAGTGTTCTGCTATTTAAACTAAGTGTGTTGAGTGTGTGTGTGTGTGTGATAACCTAGATTTAATGGATTAGTATATTCACTATTTATTGCTAAATATTTGTCTTACTACATGTGATATCTATGCTTCATGGGTGTTGCGAGTTAAGTTTGTTATTCATTGAGTTTAGTGTAATGGAATTAAATGGTTTTAAATTCACTCAATTGTCGGTGTAATTGCGCGCTTTAACTCAAGGGACTCGCGCTGTCGCGGTACAAATAGTGCGTCACACTGCTATCCAAAGGTTTTAATGCAATGCCTCCGTTTACGTCTTCCAAATGTCACTGTCGCTTGATTCCACAAACATTTCCATACAAAGTACGGGGAGGATAACTTCCACCGTTCTTATTTGCAACCTCTTGGACAAATTTGGTCATCCAATAGTTTAAGGACAAACTATCCATCTCTGTCAAACTTTCCTCCACGCTTTTAACACGATGAATTGCCTAATCCTTGAAAACACTGCCGACTTCGAGAACAGGAAATTTGAACACTCTGCCAATTTCGAAATATTTCAAAAGACCACTTGGTTATATATATAGTTCCCTTTGGCTTCGCATCACGAAGTAAACCAGCTTCTTCTTGAACATTTCTTGGCTGTCGCCACCGGAAAGTTTGCTCTAAACCCTAACCTACGGCCTTGTACTTTCATCAGTTTCTCGGTTTTTGGAACCCCTGATGAAACACGAAGCATGAGTTTTTGAACTATTACGTCGAATGTTGTGTTGTGTTTTGTATCAGCGAAAGTGAGTAACCAGGGATAATTCGGCGTAATACGTACCGATTATTTACGATTTATCAAGGAAAGTTGTTTATCACTTTACTATTTGACTTGGTATAGGTAATGTGTCTATTTTTCCCTCTAGAATGTTCTTGTATGAGTTCCGAAGCGGAGGACTTTCCTTTCGAGGAACTTCAGACATGGCATCTAGACGCACTTAAATTGTTCTGTCGTAAACGGAATCTTAGGTTTTCTCCTACTATTGTGACAGTCTACGACCACACAATTGTGGTGACCGAAGCCCATACCTATATAAAAAAGAAGTGATGAGTTGTAAATGAGAATTTCCTTGACAAATCGTATAAAAACGTGTATCCATATAGGATTTGGGTATCCATGTATGGGATTTGGTATTTGATGCTCACTTTTTCGGTCTCACCTTCCCGGCATGCATCACGATCCCACCAGATTTCGTGAAGCGTGTATCTCCAGCTTTGCATGGCGCGATAAATTTTTGGAATGTTTATGCAATGGTTCCCTGAATTGTGGTCTCTCACTGAATGCCATGCCTCAAGAAAGACTCGTTTCTGGTAGCCGAAACGTCAAGATATATATATAAATAAAAAAAAGTCCAAAAAAAAAAACCAAAAAAACACACAAACAAAAACAAAGCAGAACAAAACAAAACAAAACAACAACAACAACAACAACAACAAAAACTACTTTTAAAGCTATGGTCTTTCGTGGGAAAATCTGTGCACAAATCTGAGCTTTGGCCACGGAATGTTACGAAGAAAGTCAACAGTTAAGGAAAAAGCGGCCAAATTGAACATAGCTCGGTCGTCTGTATAGAGGATGCTGAAGGTTCCAAAACCAACTCAAACTACCAAGAAATCATGTCGTGGAAGAAAACGACAAATTAACGAACGAGCTTCACGAGTAATGAAAAGGTGTGTCCAGAACTACGCAAGGAGGACGGAAGTTTGACTTGCAAGAAATTATGAACGGAAATGGGAGTTAAGCCTCAGGATGTCTCAATATCTACCTTAACAAGAGTTTTAAAGAGAAAAGGATATAAGTATGTACAAGCGAAGAAAAAGGCATTTTGACAGAGCAAGACACTGTTCGCACGCAGAGGAGGTTGGACACGGTCCGAAAAGGACTATGGGTAGAGCTTTCGGCCAATCGCGATGCCCAATTGCCTCTAAGCTCAGGAAGGTAAATTCAACAGTGAAAACGAACGGAGGTAATATGTTTTCGTCTTATTTTATTATAAAACAACAAAAATTGTTCAAATTGAAAAGGGCATTTCGAAGTCAGATAAATGAAGAAGAGCTTGACACCAATTTACAAGACTGATGAAAAAAACCTACTAAAAACGTCTTTTCGTTGGACTTCCAAAGATGGCGGCGACAAAATCAACCACAAGTATTGTATACATTTGACTGCTTTTTGTATCGTTCTTTAGTTGATATACAAAGACTGAACTACCTCAGCACAAAGTTCGAAAACTAACAGTCATTTTAATGCTATCGAACGCCATCGAACCTCTTACGGTTCTCTTGTTACTTGCTCTCAAAGATCAGTAATTATTTCAATATATCGAGTTTATGATGACAGACAACTACACGATGCAGAAGAACTTGAGAAAAGGCAGTCGGATGTTTTTAACGGAGCTGCCGCGCGGGCCGAAGGCCCGCGCGAGCGTAGCCTCATACTTTAAAAAAAAAATAGTAACCCATCGAGTTGATTTTTCATGGCTTGAGTATACGTCACTTCCGTCCGTCCGTCCGTGCGTCCGTGCCCATCGCGATGCTGATTGGCTGATTGCTCTTTGGTGACAACTTGACGCGTGCCGACATCCGAGCAGTTTTTGCTTTGAAAACTTTTACCGTAAAATATTTACTGTGTAGTACGAGTCGAAAACATTATCTAATAGAGAATCCACTGTTTTCAGGACAGAGCAAGAACAAATAAGCTGCAAAGCACAGTTTTCAAGAAAAAGTGTAAGTTAAGCTTGCAATCTGCGACTTTTTCATCAAGTACACACTGTTTGCGCGCCTTGCATTGTCGATTCAAAGCGCCTAAATTTGTTTGGATATTTTTGATAATTTCAGTAGATAAAACCCTTGAAAGTTGAACTGAAATACAAAAGGAAAGTCCGTTAAATTACAGTGTAAATATTCACATTTATTTACCAGCATCTTATACTGTTGTTTGGTAAAACGAGTTTTTGGTAAATTTTTTTAACACTGCTCTTGTAATACTGTGTCGATCGAGTCAAAAAATTCTAAAGAAACTTGCAAATGATGATTCTGAAATAAAACACCTGAACATCTTTCCAAAAGCCTCTGGTGTTTATATCTAAAACTAATTGCTGAAGCTTTTTAAAAGCTTGTTTCGAAAAACTTTAAACTAAAAACTAGGAAGGCGAAGAAATTTTTAGATTTGTAGAAAGCGAGCAAGCCTACCTTCAAATCAATGAGTATTTGTCGTTTGAAAACAAAATAAGTACTCAAAAGCTCTTTCACTTATATACAGACTCTGCAAAATATTTTTAGACAAACAATTTTTTTGTTGTTTTGTTTTTGATATTTTTCCGTACAAGCAAAAACTAGTAAGACGGAGAAATCTTGAGATGTTATGAAAGCAAGAAATATACACTCAAACCTAAAATCATAGTTAAGAAATTGTCGTTCAAAACATCAAAATAGATGTTAAAAAAGTTCAACAAAACGAAGCATTGTAATTTTTTTAGAATCCTAAACCAATATTGCCTTTTTCTGTGGCCAGAATTCTTCATGAAAAACAAAAGATGTTATTTTTAAATGCTATATTGGAGAAATTTTGAATTTTAAATTAAATTTGCTGTCAAGTTGAAAATTAAATTCATTCAAGTCCGTCCAAAAGGATAGATATTTTTTACATCTTGACCAAAGCTAAGCAATATTTCTAGCTCCTCTTTTTACTTTATATAAGAAATGGTAAGAATTAGGCAGGTTTAACTCAATAAAAAGGTGGGGTTTTTTTCAAAACAAAATGCCACGAGGTTCAAACCAACTAGTAGATCATTGAAATCCAGCTTGATTTTCATTCGCTCCCTTGACAGCCGACAAAAGCAGTGCAAGGCTTCCTACGGCAGCGCGTAAAAAATAGAGAAATTCTCAACTAATTTTGCAAACGATTGTAGATTTTGTCCGAAACGTTCTCGTAAACTTCTACTGGTTTTCCTGATGCAAAGCATGGTACAGCGTCGACGTGACATGGAATAAGTTCTCTGAGCGACAACTGAAATTGTTTCAGATAGTAAATCTTGATTTTAGGTCTTGTACGGTGGTATCAGACGATACGTGATTGCAGGTGTTGCATCTGGGATATCGACATGGGTACGTTCTAGCTTCGTCGTGGTTGACATTGTTATCGAGAGTACTAAGCACCAAGATATCACGTATATAGTGCGGTCACGTCCATAAGCAACAGCAGGTGGTTGGTAAAAAAAAGTGCTAGTAGTGGGATCATATGTGAGTGCTTGAGGATCTGTTGCATGCGCGATGAGCGTGCGCGGGTGTTTGTAACGTTTGTTCAGTGTTGATTGCTTTATTTAACTCTGATGATGGGCCATGGGACCAACGGCTTGCATGGTTATTAAATATCGTCTATGGTTGAAGATACGAGTTTATTGGTATTAATTTTTAATTGTCAAGCAATTTACGTTGGACATCAGTGGCCATACAGTGTGATAAGTGAGAACTAAGAGGACTCATAGCCAGAAATATGGAACCGGAAGAGGTGGAGCTTATTTTCAGCTATATTAGCATAAATTAGTATAGGTCAATCAAATCACTGAGGTCAACGATTGTGACTGGCTTATCGCTTATAGTATAGACATATAGGAAAAAAAGGCGAGGGCGAAAAAAATTGTTCTCGTGCTTTTTTGATGTTTTCGCTCGTTTGTGCGCTGTAGGGCATAATCCTCACCTGTGAATTCTTCGTTTGCAATAACGTCACTTCCTGTGAGGTGTCATTGGTAAAACCCGGAAGTCGGCCATGTTGGAAGATAAACAAACCCATTGAATATGTCAGAAGTGCACGTGTGCTCACTTTCAAGCTCTATTTCTTCGATCTATTCATCATGCCAATTCTTTGTGCAGTATATAAATGTGGACA
>JAAAQI020135073.1:0-12916 GCA_011800005.2 Stichodactyla mertensii
GCAAGTACTCTTCACATGTAAAATTTGAAGTTGATCGGACTTTGCTGTAAAAAGTTATTAAGATCCACGCTTAAAACCGCCGATTTCAGTACTGTGCCAGCCCAGCATGTCAAGAATTTGTTAGATATTCAGTCTTGTTTGTAAATTCTACTTGTTTTTCTCCTTTACATCATCCTTAGGCAAAGCACAGCCCTTCTTTGGTGGAGCAGCTTTGTCAGTGTAAATATTGAAGTTGACTTTAACAAATTATTGAACTTTGTGCATAAAAAATAAGTTCAAAGTTCACCAACAAAGTTTGTTGCAAACTTCCAAAGTACATTTTAAACTTCTGAATATCTGAACAAACTTTGGAACTCACTCATCAAAAGTTATGTGAAATGCACTGTAATGTTGTTGCTGAAAAAAGCCTAAAGACTTAAGCTTTGAGAGCAGAATCATGAAATATTTTTCACTGTGACATCATTACAATAGGAAACTCACTGTATGCTTGCAAATTCTATAACTTGGATATGTATTCCTTAATTCTTAGATAGCCTACAGTGACATTTGCTGGTAAACAAGAGATAAATGAAATCTTTTAGATCTTTTTTTCGATGACAATGGTTAATTGAATTAGCTATATGCCAATATTATGCAAACAACCAAAGGCTACATTTTCAAGATAACTATTCAGTGAATGCAGATTTCTGGAGATGAAGTTGTTACTTACCCCATTCGGCCATATGCTTTACTATATTTTGGGTCTAGCTTAAGAGCTCGCTTGCAGTCTTGTATAGCTTTGTTGTACTCACCTATCTTACTATATGCAGCAGCTCTGCAGTCATAACAGTATAAGAATAATTAATTTTACTATTAAAAGTACATGCTATCCAAAAATAAGAAAAATGATATATACCATTTTCTATAGGAGTGTCAGTAAAATAATGCTTTACCTATTACAAGGGTATACTGGGTTAGTATTATCCAATTCAATTGCTTGATTATAACAGCTTATTGCATCTTGGTATTTCTCATTCTTCATTAATTGGTTACCTAAATAATGTAAAAACAAATGCTTTAGAATCTTATGTTTAAGTCCAACCTAACTTAACAAATTTGTCATGCATTTATCTTTCATTAAAATTGCAAACAAGTGCCTAATATCTACCTGGCTTTCAATTAATTACTTTTTGCAAAATGGTTGAAAATGTCCACTGAATGGGAAAAAATTATTTTTGAAGAATTTTGTGGTATTTATACCAGTGTATTTCCATAGCAAACATATAATAAATCCTCTGAAAATGCATTGGTACATGTACCTTCAGCTTTAAGTTCTTCTGCCTTTCCTCTGCTTTCAGCAGTTGGTTGCATTGCAGTTGCACCACCAGATGTCTAGGATTAGTAAAAAATTAACTACATGCAAAAAACAATGCAATGGGCCCTCCCCCATGGACAAAGCATCAATAAAATCAGTCTAAGAGACTGGGCATTATTTAGAAGGGAGCTGGTACAATTAGTGGGGGGGAGGGGATCAGCATTTTTTAGGCTCAAAGAGAGGGTGCTAAGAGAGAGAATGGGAAATTTAGGGGGACTGGTCACCAAAATAACTCTTATTACAGTTGAGATTATCTTGTTTTTTAAGAATTATTCAAGTAAGGCTATCGGGTCAATACAGTGCATGAAGGATCATTTGCACCTCATCTGCATGTATCTGTTGTAATAATTAAGAGCTATTCATGCAAGTAAAATTCAGAATGCACCAGCCTTCCCCCTTCTAATAATAATAATAATAATAATTTATTTATATAGCATGTTTATCCTAGGAGCCCAAATGTGCTTTACAATAATTAAATTAATGCCAATTAGATAATAAATACCTAGATATTAAAACTTACAGTATGTATATAATATATAAACAAAAATGTAAGATAGGTAAATTACTGTAAAAAATAATATACCTATAGATAATGACCAGTCCCTAATTTACGTGATTTTTAAAACCATTACCTCAGGAGCTTTGCTCACTGCAGCATCAAATATCTCTTGCAATGATTTGTTGACTTTAAGTGCTTCTTTGGCTTCATTACTATAGCTTTCAACCTTGAAAACTTGCTCCAAACACTGAATTGCAACTGGGATTACAAAAATAGTTTGGCATGAATGAATTGACAACTCACTGAGTTGCAGAAGCTATTCTACAGAATTTCAGAGCTATTTCTATATGAGTTGGAAACATATGGTACTGACTTAAGCACATTTGCTGGTTTTCATGTGACATCATATCAGTCATGTTGGTTGAACTTTACAAAAGACTTTCAATGGATTCTTTTGTGATATCAATCAACATGGAGACCATGTCTTTTGTTATTTTATTCTTTGGGAAATGATACCACCTATACTGTAAGGTATGCATTAACACTGAAATGGCATCTAGTTGTTTTTGTGTCAATCATCTAATCACAAAGTGGAGTTTACAGTTATGGTAATGCAGGTCACAGGTACAGTATTACTACAAATTTGCCATTTCTTGCTCCAATAGTTTTTCTTCCAACAACCACCCAGTACCCAGGTATATTATAGAGTTTATAAATATAAAAACACCACCTGGTTAGCTCATTGGTAGAGCATTGGTTTGTTGTGCGGGAGGTTGTGGGTTCAAGCCCTGGCCGGACCAACCCTCAGGGTTTTAAAATAACTGAGGAGAAGGTGCTGCCTTTGTAACTACATCTGCAAATGGTTAGACCTTCAAGTCTTCTCGGATAAGGATGTTAAACCATAGGCCCTATCTCCCATCCCTTCCTTAACCTGTATATGGGGGACATTAAAGAACCTGTTGAACTACTCACATAAGAGTAGGGGATGTCTCCAGATTCAACAGCCTACCCCAATTGGAGGCATAACATACATGTACTAACATACTAATTATTCACTCATGATTGTAAGCTGTGTGGCTGCATGTGATGCCTTAATATGCAGTCCATAAAGTCCTCCATGAATAATGATTGTAAAGCGCACTGAGACAGTTGTGAAATGTGCTATATAAGTACCCCATTATTATTATTATTATTATTATTATTATATAAAACTTTTAAGGGTAAAAAGTGAAATCTAGTTTTGAAATAGAAAGAAAAATGATATGAAACAAATAGAGGGAGGGGGCTTTTGTAATGAAAGTAAATATGAAATTGCTCAATATTGTACATCAATGTACATGTACAGATATTAATTATAGATCGTTCTTAAAGTAGAAAAATGCAAAAATAATAAGCACCTTATCAAATTTATGTACATATAAATTTGAGTTGTCCAACACTTTAAAAATCAAATTTTAATCCTTAATTCCAAACTTAGCAGAGTCAAGATGTGTAAGCTTACTTACTTAAGCTTACGTACATAAAGCAGTTTTTCAAAGGTAGACCTTGATCAGTTGCCCCGAGACAGTACAAAATTCACCAAATTTTCTACAAAAAATTCCACCAGTTTAAATGCTTATTCCGTTTATTAAGCGTACCTTACAAGTGCCAATATGATATTTTTAAATAAGCTTAAATTTGCCGGGAGTAACTAATGACTCACCTTCCAAAGTCTCCGCAGTATCGCCTGTCAGAGTTCCGCTATTCATTATCCCCGATAAATGCTGTAAAATAGCAAAAGCTAATTTCTCTGAGTTAGACATTGTTCATCGATGTTATTTCTTCGCACAGGCAATTTTTATGAAAACAATATGGTAATATTTTTTAGCCTAAAAATGAAAAAACCTCACGACACGTTTGTGAAATCTCGTAATCAGCTGCACTTGAGCCTACATGGTCAGCGGTCATACATTACCCAGCAACCATCGCGATAATAAGAAGCCACAGGGAGTCCATTCCATGGATCAACCATATACTATCGAAACTGGACCACAGGCTAACCACTGCAGTAATAAGTAAAGGAAATAAGCTGTTTTGTCATGATCTTTTTGTCTTTTTCTGCGCGCGCGCTATCGATTTTTGTCACCTACCCTACCCCCGCTTGGTTACATTTTTTTTTTCATTACTATATAATATACTAACAAGGTGGGCAGCTTCACGGGTTCCCTGTGGAAAATTCAAACCCTGACGAGCAAAAACCAGAAATTTTGCAACCTGATTCAGATGAAAGTGTTTTATACGGCGAAACCTATGAGCATTGCAAGACTGTTACGATTTGCGGAGATCATGTTTTTGTATATCACGTGATCACATTTTTACCAGCCACGCGCCGAAATCATTGAAGCGTGGCGTCGGTTATTTTTATCGATAGTTCAACGGACGTCCGGTTTCGATAGTAAAAGTTGCTACAAACTTACTTTTCAAATCATATCATACAAATTTGAATCGCATGCTTGCGATATTTAATAACGATTTATAGTTGATTTTTATGTTATGTGACCTTTTCATAAATGTAGGTGCATTTCTGGTGTATTTAGGTTCTAGCCTAACACAGGGATCCCATTAAAGGTTTCATAACTCGTAGATAGACTTACCATATTTTTGCAGTTTTTTAAAAAGCATTAAATTTTACTGAGGAAAATCATGATTTTTACATAAGCACAAAAATATTTGCCAATATAGTTGGCAGATTTTTTATATGGAATGACGTCACGACGCTTTTTAATCAACTCCGGAATTAACGACTCTTCCAGTTTCAGTTTCAGTTTTCATTTACACACACAATAAACGTTGAGAAAGAGAAAAATCAGTCACATCTCACCCAATCTTTCTTTCTTCGTCCCGGCTTCTAACCCGTAAAGGAAGCTCTTCTCGACCGTTTTTCTTTCTTTTCATTTCTTTTCTTTCATTCATCTATTTTCTTATATCGAAGCCAATTGGGATTCCTGTGGTACCTCTCCCCAGTCCAAACCAATGGAGCTCGGCCACGCGAATAAAACAAGTTTCATCAGATGATTGGAAAGTCAACAGGTATTTTACGGGGTTATTTACGCTTTCAACGGGTATACTTCAGATTTTCAAGCCATCGAGGACACAGCTACAACATCAGCAGTGACATGAAGCTATATACTGACAGAGGAAATCCTAATCTGCTTCGGATTTTTGCTGCTAAGAATTTGTCTGGTGTCAAGTTGGAAGTGAATTACTTGAACCAAGGAGGTGCGTCTGTACAAGAATATTCTCATAAGTGATATTCATTTTAGATTTATGTTTTAATAGCGTAGTCTTCAATTACTTCATTAAACGTCAACCACCTATTTCATATTTTTAAGATCAATATAGAGCAGAGAGGATAAATTATCCCGTAAAGAATGTCACTCAACACATAAGCTTAAATTACCAGTATACCGGTGTACATTAAAATTCGGTGGGAAAAAAAATTAGTTGAAATATAAGATGGAAGTTGTTAAGATAATCGTTGGTAAGACTCGTTTTAGGGTTCTTAGGGACCATACATAGGGTAACACATGTTATGTTAAATGTCACATTCAGTGGGGGGGAGGGAGGGGATTTTGTTTTACTTTACCCAACCCCCCTTAAGAGTTTCCTCTACTACTCCCTACTACTCAGATGGCAAAACAAAATGTGATAGATAGTGATGTTTTCAGCGGATGGCATCACAGGCAGACAACTGAGAAATACTGAGGGAAAGAGCTTCTGAAACCTAGGGTACTTCCTCCGTCAAGGAGGATGAGAAATTCCAAAGTTACTGGTCATATACTTCAAAAGACTACTGTTAATTTTAGTATGGGAATTTCTTTAAGGTGGGAGCAATGTAACATTGACCCCTCTTACCTTTGGGGAAGGTATGGATATTTTCTAAAAACTCTTCATTTGGCACTATATGAATTAAGATGAGCTGAACTTCATTACTTTAATCTACTAGAAGAGAAAACTACATTTAAATTTCCTGGACTCACCAAAAAAGTAAGTTTGTCAAAGATATTCTCTTTCATGCTATTTTTCATGTTAAGCAGTTTTCTGATATGTAGTTCTTGTAAGAATGGTTTTTGTGCTTGTTTTAGCTTCCTGCTCTTGAAGTAGAGGATGGACGTTATCTCTTCAGTGCAAATGCAATATGCAGGTACTGACAGTATGTGTTTGTCTGTGGTTGGAGGGATGTGCCATTAGTTTGATCTTATTGTAAAAAATACTAATTACAATTGCCATTTTGTTATTATGAGGCTGCAATTTTCTTTTAAATGAAGATAGCATGCTTATATAGGATACTCTTTCATTCATACACTAGATATGTTCTTGAATCAAAGCAAGACCAATCAAGGGATGCAGAACAAGAAGCATCAATCAATCATTGGATTGAGTGGGAAAATATGCATTTGCAAGTAAATCTATATTGTTAAATTAAGTTACATTGCACTGAACAACATCTGACGACTAGTGCTGCAGTACAATAACCTGTAGAATCCAGTAGCTCTTCTAGCTGAAACTTGCATGATAATTTTCTATCGAGGAGAGGGAATTTGGTTACATACATGTATTAGATTGTCCACTCACACACCTACAGCTGCCCGAGGTAGAAAACAAACCAAAAATAAAATTCATTTCACATCTTGGGAATTCCATGTTGAATTTAACTTGAAAAACAATACCCCATGAATTTTTCTATAAAATCAAGTATTACAACCTAATCCTTATTAAATTATTTTCATTTCAGCCTGCAATCAAGCTACAAATGTCATCTGCTGGTCATAACAAAGCAGTAGCTGGTACCGGTAGCCACCAGACACAACCTCTCTCTGAACTCCTTCAAGAGCTAGATGGAGTTCTAAAGAAGCAGAAAAATCTCTCCGGAGTAAGATTATGAGAATTAATAACCAAATTCCCTAAATGGCTGGCTGTCCATAAAAGTGGAAAAGTCATTCCAAGTTAACTCAAGTGACTATTTGGATCAATTCAAATGATAGTGTGACATTGTATACTTACATGCATAGATTGCAGTGGCAACATTTGGCATGTGAAGTCAGATTAATTTATCAAGTAAAGTTTTCCATATTTTATATTAAACTAAATACTTCACACACCAAATATCACCATTATTATTGATCCAAATAAAATTCCAGCAGAGCATTTTCTTTGATCTGCCAACACTTTGTAGTATTAGTTACACTGGTCAGGCTTTCAATCAGTCAGCTAGTTAATATCTAAGGTTGGCCATGATCTTGGATCATTGATTGATTGGACCTAAGCATAGCAGACACCTCTACCTTAACCAAAGATTTTATTTTGACCTTTCAAGTATGAAATAAATATGTCTTTGTATGAATACTCATTTCAAATATTCTTGGAAGAAACCATACAATTAATGTTTAGATATAAAGTGAAAAATGTTAGTTAAGATATTTTGCTGTGGTTCTTAGAAAATATACAACTTAAGATGAATGTGAATGGCAAAACATGTATTGATTTATTTATTTTAAGGACACTGTTGGACTTGCTGATGTTGTGGTGTGGGGTTCTCTGTTTCCACTTACTTCGCAAAAGTCACATTTGATTGGTAAGTTTAAATATGTAATATATACAATATGAGTGATGATACTTTATCTGATATACAAGCTATAGCCGTGGGCGAGAGATTGAAGATCAGATACAGCATTGCCACTCATACTGTATATTGCTTATGATACATCTAGGTTAGGTATATTGAGTTTTACTAAAATTTTGAACATGCATGTAAATTGGGCTGAAAGAATCAGCTTTAAAGTTTATGCAAATCAGGATGATTCTGTATGAGATATATTTCTTTTGTCTTTGCCTCATTAATTATTCAAGAGAATTATAATTAAATTTAACAATGAATTTAAGGTTTCTCCAACCTTGGCATACCTAAATCCGAGCTGTAGTTAATTTGATGAACAGATGCCAAAACATCAGACAATAGGGAAATGCATGAGCTGGATTTTCTAGCTCAAAGCATGATAAGAAGCTGAGTACTCCTTATTTATCAAAAAATAAAATAATAATAATAATAATAGTAATAATAGTAATTGCAATATAAAATTATTTATTAATTTTAACCAATAATTTATGATATCAGTATCAGTATAATTTATGATATCAGTAATCTAATATTTCATAATGTTCTTTATAGGTTCCCAGTTTGAAAATCTACATAAATGGTATTCAAATCTCCTCTCTCAAGAAGCTTTCAAGAATGGTGCACAAGAGGCAATGGGGGAGAGCGGCCCTGCGGCATTCACAGTAAGAAACAATACTGAAACACCTACATGTACAGTACATGACTAAACCCCATTCTTCAACTCCTCGCAGTGGGTACATGGTGTAGAGAGTACTTTTTTACTCACATTGAGTACTAGCTAGTACTCCCTACCTGTGTAGCTTGCTGCAAGTGCATTCAGCAATGAGGGGCTTTAAAGGGCCATGTTACTGACATACAGCTTTATTCTAAGTTATTATTTTGTAAGAGTATTGTATGACTTCTTAGAGAGGTACTTTGAATTGGAATCTCAAATCCTAACTACAATTTCTAAATTTAGTCTTCTAATGTTCATCTTGTATCTTCATAGTTTGTATTCACCAAATAGAAAAACCTTGTGGGATGCAAAAGGTTAAATTAACACAGGGCTGATGTTAAATAAAACAAGTGCCACATGAAAAAACCTTTTTCTTAATGCAAGTCTGACATTTTTCTGCTGTATCGATTTCAGGATTATTTTTTGGCCCAGAGTTCTCTTTCAATACAACCAACACCCTCCCAACCACCAAACCAGACATCAAATCCATCATCTGCACCAAAGACAAGTAAGGACACAAAGCAAAAGGCATCAACAAAAGGTTTGGAATATGCATTTTGCCATTACTGATTAAAATTAAAATTAAAGTTAAATTTGCACCTACATGTATTATACAGTAACTGGTATGGTTGAAGTGTGACCTAAAGTTCCATACAAAGCTGCAGTCAGTCTAGACTGCTGTCAATCAAATAGGCCATTTCAGAGTTTTCAGAAATTAGTGCATGAAGTCAAGGCTTCATGCAAAATCACACTTTGTGGTGTGAAATGACTAACTTGTTCTTTTGTCACTCTTTTCTCTATGACTTGTTCAAAGTCCGCTCATAAAAATAAACTCTTAAGCAACAGAAAAAGTCAAAGAAATGTCAGTCATTTCATGCCACCAAGTGTGATTTCGTATCAGCTTTGTGCATCATTTTCAAGAACTCAGAAGTGGCCCATTAGTCTTTTGTGATTTACCACACCTGTGCAACTAACCATTATGTTTGATTGACTTCCATATCTGACAGCTACATTTTCCATCGTCCTGAGTTGTTTTTGGGTTGCACTTCAAAAGTATTGGTTATAAAAGCTTTATATACAGTTATATATTAAGGTAACATGGGACAAAATCTGATGGTTTCACAAAAAGCACTTGTGTAGCTAACACAATTTTCAAAATATTCCCAACAAACTATATATTTTCTTAAAGCTTAATAAATGGAGATTTCATTGGTTAATAATTATTTTAAGAAATTTGATTTCTTTTTGAAGATAGTGCTTGTTTTTTGATGATTTTCATTTTTGAAATCAAGAGTTTGTTCTCCCACGGTATTTGCTGAAAAGATTAAATCTTCTTGTCATTTGAATCTGCTGTTTTCAATTTACAAAATGGTGTTTCAGTTTTTTATTTTAGTGCTTTGTTATTTTTTAACCAATTTTTCTAATCTGGTGGTACGAAAAAATTTAGTCTCTCACAGATTATCCACCACATCTCGTAAATGAAAGTCAATATCAAAAATCAGAGACACCAGTTTGGCAGTAGGATAATAGTGACAACCTTCTCACTATGTTTCATGGAAATGGACTGAATACCAAGGGGGAACAAACTCCCAATTTCCAAAGTAAAAATCATTGGAAAACAAGCGCTATCTTCAAAAAGAAATCAAATTTCTTAAAATAATTATAACCAATGAAATCTTCATTTTTTAAGCTTTAAGAAAATATATAGTTTGTCAGGAATATTTTGAAAATTGTACAAGCTACGTGGCTTTTTGTGAGACCATTGGATTTTGTCCCATGTTACCTTAAGTACACTAATGCTGCTAGTAATCATAGCAATTGGAATGATGACATAAAAGGCCGAGTTTTAATATCAGCCTCATAACTCCTTGTGGGTTATAGGATGGTATGATGGACACATCCTTGAAGCGATACACTATGTGTAACTGACCTCTTGCCATGATTCTAAAGTTTATCACATGTATTATATACAGGACGTGCATCTCACTTTGTTGTAATTATTTTTGTTGTAACATTTGGCCATTTGTTGGCAACAGTAATTGTATTTTGTATTGGGACCCAAATTCTTTTATAATGAACAAAATAATTATTTGTGTTTTACAGCATTGAAGAAACCTGCTGTCAATGAGAATAAAACAACTGATGAGGTAGTAAGATCTTTCCCCATATGACAAAACGTCATTTTAAAAATGAATTGTCCTATGAAACTTTTAAATTCTTAGTGCACGATACATACCTCTTATCAACTGTGTATGAGAGCTGTGCTGTAAATTATGGACCAAGTCTCTTTCACTGCCTTATAGCCCAAGTGAGTTTAGCATGTGGACCATAAGAGAGTGGGAAAAATAAGGATCCATGACTTAAATACAGATGGAGCAAGTGAGGTTAATAAAATAATTTTTATATGGCAAGGCTAACACAAAAATAATGTTAGTGATCCATACCATAAGTTATGTATTGCAAATTGGCCAATGAGAGCGTGTGAAATTATCTTGCCATGTAATTAAGTCAGTGACAGTGTATGTTCCATCAAATGCTTGCATAATTATCTCTGGTTATCCATTATTTTGTAGGCTGGAGGAATCACCATTACAAAAATACAAGCATCCTCTGATGAGATAAAAGATGCCTTCAATGCATGGATGCAAAATCATTCTAAACTACCTAAGGCCCGGAAACTTAGCAACCCAGTGTGAGTTACAATCAACATGAAATGTTTGCAAGGTTGCATGAAGGCATTTTTGTGTTGGAGGGAAGGGGGGAAGCATTTTGTTTTTCCTTGAGGAATTGAGTTGCAGAAATGATTGTATTTCTTCCTGGTGCCCAACATGACTATTGTCTACTTCAATTGTTATGAATAATTACTGATGTCAGTGGTTAATGAACGATTGTTACTAGATTGCCCATTGAAGGAGAGAAAAACTATCTTATAACCAGTGCCTTACCGTATGTCAACAATGTTCCTCATCTTGGCAACATCATTGGTTGTGTACTTAGTGCTGATGTCTTTGCCAGGTAATGCAGTACACCACTTCAAAAAATAAAATAGAGGAAGTATGTAGGAACCAATGGAAATTTTAAGAAAATAAGATTGCTCCTGCAAAAGGTATTAAACACTGCAATTTTGGACTCTCTGTGTAAGACAAGATTTTGTGTAGAATATCCACAAGTGTCAGTAAAACATTGATGTTAAACTGGTGAAACGTTATTGTCCAGGTTAAAGAGATCTGTGAATGTTATATTTCAGATACTGTAGGCTTCGTGGGTACAACACTCTATACATTTGTGGCACAGATGAATATGGAACAGCCACAGAAACTAAAGTTAGTAAATGGTCAACCCACTGAACGTGCAATGTGAAAAAATGGTGAACAATAGTCTGTCATGAGATGATGTAATAAAAGCAAAGAGCATCACTTTTTTGCGTTTCAGTCGAGGCCACATGATTATTTGCTGCAAAAGTCCTATCTTGAGGCCAAAACAAAAGAGTTTTCTTTCAGTGAGGATCGGAAACCTTGTGGCACGTACATGTAATTAAAGAGCAACAGGGTTATTGTTGTGAAATCTTGGCATGTCGATATAACGGAGAACATTCAAGGCAACTCTCGGGCGATTTCTCCTCAACCAGCCGCCCGAGAGTTGCCTTGAATGTTATCCTTTGTTCCTTCCTTGCTCTCTCTTTCTCCTGACATTCGTTATTTTGTTTTGTTTGTTCCAGGCCCTGGAGGAAGGATTAACGCCTCAAGAAATATGTGACAAATACTTCAAAATTCATTCAGACGTCTATTCCTGGTTTCATATTGCCTTTGATTACTTTGGTCGCACCACTACTCAAAAACAGACAGAGTAAGCTCAACATCACCGTAAAATAACAGTAAGAGCGGTTTTCGTATGAATGGGGAATGGCACTAAAAAAGTAACAACCGCAGTGTAGCCGTACCGTAATCGTAACTAATTGTTGTAATTGGATAATTCACAAAAAAACACTGGTAAGCCATTTCTGTGTTACAGCATATCATACTTCATGTATGTACGTGCTGTAAGTCAGCACCCGACTTTTCCAGTCATACGATAATCATTCTTATGAAAAGCCACTTCGGTGTTTTACTGCATACCGTACCGTGTACGTGCTGTAAGTCTGGAGCGTACGTTTCTCACTCATATGATAACTATTCTTATCGGAGGCCATTTCAGTGTCATAGTATACCGTACTGTGTACGTGCTGTAAGGCAGTACCATACTTTTCCCACTCATACGATAACCGTTCTTATGGGAAGGAATCAACTTCAGTGTTATTGTATGCCATACTGTGTACGTGCTCTAAGTCAGTACCGTACGTTTCCCGCTCATACGATTATCATTCTTATGGAAAGCCATTTCAGTGCATACCGTACCGTGTACGTGCTGTAAGTCTCCATTCATACGAAAGCTGCTCCATTCAGTGTTAGAGGCATTTTGAGGGTGTCCCCTATGCCAGTTAGTTTGAAAAAAGCAAAAACATGTGGCTATTTTTATTAGTTCTAATAAATAATGATTTAGTAAAACATTTAACTATAAAAATCTGCGATAAATTGTTTGCTATATGTATGTATATATATATATATATATATATATATATACACCTATTTCAAAAAACGTTGTCGGTGGGCGATCTGAAATCTGAATCTGAAACCGAGAGTAATTGAGGGCACG
>JAAAQI020135084.1:0-12913 GCA_011800005.2 Stichodactyla mertensii
TACTAAATTAGAATCAGATATTTGTAACAATGTATCTTATGTACCTAAATTGGTATTGAATGGATTAAAGACTCCTATGTAATATGTAATATGTAATATGTAAATATGCAATATGTAAATGTTTCACATAAATCCAAGACTCTATTACACGGTGAAAACTTTACCTGAAACGTGTGTGCGATTGTGTTGCTAGACAAATTCAGTCCATTGCCGAGTTTCATATATCTTGGGAGGGTCAAAACCGGACAACTGTGCGTGAAAATAATGCCAAAACTCCATTTTCCAATGATTTTTGTGCATTCGGTTAAAATCAGACTGTATTTGCCGAACTCAATGGTATCGTATATAACAAGTTTTCTTACATGAAGTATTAATGTGTGTTCGAAATTTCAAAGTGACCAAATCCAAGAGACAAAAGAGCAAATGGCTAATTGTCATAAATCGAAAGTGCGGCAGATAATAAATAACTGAAACGAAATTGTCGACCCACGAAGTGAATCAGGTGAAATTTGTAAAAGAATAAGTGGCGAATAAGAATTAAAAAAAAAAAAAGAGAGAGAAAGAGAATAATACCATCAATAATACCAAGTATCCCAAGAGCATAAAACAACCTTTTTATTTGAGAATAACGAAACTGCACGAATGCTCTACACGGTCTGTATTTAGTATGGTCTGTGCATATATAACGTTTCTAATGCCTCTCACATGGAGCCAATCAGAAAGCGAAATTATGTGGTAAAGAGATGCAGTGAAGAGCGTAACTTCGAGCTGAAAACGGTTGTAGATCGTACTTGTAATGTTAACATTTTACCAATACTTGTAAAGCTTTATTAAAGTGTCTAGTCCCATAGCATTCCACAAGTAGACCACTGGGGAAACATTAATAGTGAAAAAGACATTGTAGTTTCGTTCTTGTTTCAAATGTTCAGAGGTCTGAGCGAAGGTCCTTAGAATTTCAAAGTGTTTGTATTTCCAATATTGTCCATTCTTTACTTCATTGTTGGTATTTGTGAATATTTGAACAATAAGGTCCCAGCCCCGAGTAAACGAGTCTGTAGTCAAAGAACACAGCGGTATTTTTACGAAGTCGAAGTATTTTAGGAATTCATAACAATCAGATTGGACGTCTTCAGTATCTTGGTGGAAAGTCATTCTTCTGAAGTAGAGTTGGTCAACTCTCTCTTGAAGTGAAAGGACCAAATGGAAACAAATGGCAGAATAGAAACAGTGAGCAGTTGACTAAGTTGACTGGGAAAACATTAATAGTGAAAATACACTATAGATTCGTTCTTGTTTCAAATGTGCATAAAGTGAAGTGTAAAGAGGCAAATGGTAGCAAATGGCAGAATAGAAAGAGTTAACAGTGAATAGACCGGGATAATACCTCGACCGACATCCGGCAATGACTTTTATTTTCAATATATATTCTGCGACAAATAAAAGGTTCCTATACTGACTTATCTCCATTCCGCGTATCTAATCACGGGGGTTCCCCCTGTATTAACTATCGTTTGAGCTTCAATGTGCACAAAAACTGGTTTAACCGGTTGAGTCACCATGACTTTGCCAAATTAACGAGAATTAATAGCCAATCAGAAACTAGTGTTTCGTGACGACATATGATATACATAGATTGGAAGTATTTTTTTCTTTCTGTATAATCTGGTATTCGATGGAAAAGTATGGAAAAATGGATGAAATATATAAAACATTCATCATTAACTTTGCAGAGAATTTGCGAGTCTCAGATATCGAATTTTTTCGGTTCTGGTGCAGAGGTACATTAAGTGAATCTCAGTTAGAAGATCGATCGGTAGTGGATATCGTAAGAGGATTAGAGCGAGCTGATAAGTTGTCTTGTCACAATCTTGGTTTTCTAAAGGACTTCCTTAAAGATCGCAAATCACTTGTTAAGCTTTACAATGAACTGCTCCAGGCTGAAGCGAAGATTAATTGTCTTCAAACGATGATGGAGTATACACATCTGGAATCGAAGCATCAAGCTTATAACAGTCAAGAACATACATTCCTTGTAGCAGAAGTTCTCTTACGAATGAACGAACGCAATGATAAATTATCAAATATCATCAACAGAAATACAACATCAGAAGCCTACAAAGAGATCTATGAGACATTATCTAAAGAAATGTCAGATTTACTGCGCAAGAAGGAAGATGTAACTTGGGAGAAAGTGCAACTTATGTTCGCTGGTTGTTGTAAACTTGAAGCAGCTGTACATGACAGCCCCGACTTCAACGAAAAGTGGAGATCGAAGGCAGTACGACGTTTATTATCAAGACTGATCGTATGTCTCGGAGAATGGGTAAGTTCGGCAATATCCTGTACAGTTTTAATAGCCTGGTTTATAACAAATTGCTTAAAACCGGCTTGTAACTAGGCCGACTATTCCTGCCCAGCCAGGTTACATGGAAAATGAATGTTTCCAAGAAGAACTTTTTCAAACTAGTTCGCATATTTGCATGACCGTGATTATAAATTGTTACTTCCACAATCATTCGTTAGAAAACTTCAATTCTGTGAAAAGTTTTCTTAACACAAGGCATCGGTAAAATATCCGGAAACAAATAAAGTTCACTCAATGTTGGGATCATTCAATATTCAAAAATCTTGGCTTTAATTATTTATCAAATTATTCATGAAGTGATGTTGGGGATTTTCTACGGCTCTATTTCGGTCTATGTAATGAAAATAAATCAATTTGATTTACAAGAATAAGTTCCAAATAAGACCCAGAGAACTATGTAGCTTGCGTGTGGGTTACTTCCAAACATTTTGTATGGGGATGCTCCGCCCGGACTCTGGACCCCTTACCAAATTATACCAAATTTCTACAAAAAAGGTACCCTTTCACACACTTTTGCCTGAAAAGGTACCCTTTTTTTGGCTTATACTAGCATGGTGAAACCCTACCCTTTTCTATACCAAAACTTGCAAGTTCCCAACCCTTTTCTATACCTTTGGCCTAAAAAGATACCCCTTTTGGCAGAGCATCCCCGTAGGCCAATGTAGGGAGTATCCCCCCTGGGATGTAGCTTTATTTACATGCTGTCAAAGCTAACTTTAGTTTGCTTATTTCTAGGATGAATTTGTGCAGAATGTCAAAAAACAAAGTTCAGAAGCGATTGAACCTGACGATGAGATGCGAAAAGAAATTCTAGATGCCATTTACAATGGCAATATACTAATAGAAAAAACAACAAAATCGAGTTCTGTGGATACTTCACAAAGTGTGCCTCAATGTACTATGGTACCTGTAAGAGCAAGCCTTATGGTATAGTTACTACGACTTCGTTTTTTCAACGTCATATTCCTTTCCATCAATTAAGCAAAAAGCTCTTTTGTTGGGTTTTAGATATGATTAACGCAATTTAGAAAATCCGATCACCCTTAAAGACTAGTACCTTGTCGTGGTTTGGGTGCTTGTGTGTCTCTATGACCCTGAGAGCTAAGCCAGCAGGAGTTATATATCCCTGATATATTATACTCTGGGCAGGGCCTCCCATGCTGGATAGGTCAAAGGGTAGAGACCAGACGAAATCTAGTCAAATAGAATATTTTTCAAAAAGTACTAAAAATCTACATTGCATTGTAAAACAGAAAAGAAATATCAACTCATGTTTAAAAAAGAAAAAAAAATGAAAAAACTAGAAAAATGGTTTAAAAAAAAGATTGAGCACAATACTCAAGATCACATTCTGATGTTAGAATAAAAGCAGTAGCTAAAGAAGTTAGTAGTTAGTTAGCTGGTAGTTAAAAGAGTAAGTAGTTGTAGTGCCACCCTTAAAGACTAGTACCTTGTCGTGGTTTGGGTGCTTGTGTGTCTCTATGACCCTGAGAGCTAAGCCAGCAGGAGTTATATAGCGCCCTGGGTAGGGCCTCCCATGCTGGATAGGTCAAGGGTGAGAGACCAGACGAAATCTAGTCAAATAGATTATTATTCAAAAAGTACTAAAAATATACATTGCACTGTACGTAAGAATTGTACTTGTATTAAAATTAATCATCTATCAAAAAAATCTACAGAAAATATCTTTATTATTTGTAACATATTTTAGGTAACAATATTATCATCAATAACAACTTAAGATTTACATTGCAATTTCATAACTGTTAATAGTGCCAAATAATAATAATGTACAGTTTGCTAATAATTGTGAACAGCAGTCAAATATAAATTTTAATACCATTTTCAATTCAATGAAGCCTTGAGCAGTGTGGTTTATTGTTTGTAGAAAATAAGTTTTAATGTATTTAACATAGAAACTTTGTAAATTCCTGTAATAATTATTCAATGTCTCTGGCAGTAAGGCATCAGAGTATTAATTTGTTACCTTAACACTTAATGCAGTGAAAAATCTTCAAGCTCTCTGATTTGAGAGACAGGGGATGGGTTGTGTTGACTCCTCCTGCAAAATGGGCTAGTCTTCTCATTAGGATTAGAATTTGTATATTGATATGGCTTAAGGGTTATGCAAGTCTAAAAGGGTTATGAATAGTGGGTGGCATACACAGCAACACAAGTCAGTAGAATTTATGAGATGTGTTCTCTCCCTTGCCATGAGGGTTGTTTTTTCCAGGTTATCTGATTTTCTTCCCTTTTTTTAAAAATCAATGTGAGATGAGTGTAAATATTGAATGATGTGGTGATGTGCGTGGAGTGAACCTCATGGAAGAACCTCTCATTGGGAGTGATGGTTAGAAAATATGCATTTTTATATGATTTTCAACAAAGTTAGCTCGCACCTCAAAGGGTACTTGCCAGTAAAGCCTGGTTCACACGAGTGACGCAAATGCAAGGAATGGAAAAGTTTTCATTTTCTTGCATTTGAATTCTTAACGTGTGAACCAGTGAAAATGCAAACGCAAAAGCATAAAGTTTCCATTCCTTACATTTGCATTTACATTTGGGTTACTGCAGTTTACATGTAAGTTTGCTTGTGTTTGCATTTGCAGTTGCATTTAAGATTTCAATCTCTGCAACCATTTTTTAATATAAATAAGCATTAGTGCACATGTGTATCTTAATTTGCTTGCAATTGCATTTGCATTGCTTGTGAGAACCAGGATTGAATGAGTACATTTATTGACACTTGAAGTTTTTTCTTAACAAATCTATTCTAAGCTTCATGTAGTGTCTTCATTAAATTTTACAAAAGATTAATTTATTGTATGTACATGAGGGGATGAAAATCATGTACTACCAAGCCAATTAAGATGAGGATTGGTATCTTTACCTTTACTTTTACCTTTCACCATGAACAATTGGGATGGGGCTCCCATGCCAAATGGACAGGGGTAGTTGAACCTTTCAGTGGTTGACATATGTAGGTTGGTACTGCTTAGGGTGTTAAAAATCTGAAACCACTATCACTTGAATTGGCTAGTATCTTTTAAGGTAGGTATATTTTTGCTGGTAAATAGAATAATGAGATGTGTGATGCTTTTTTGGTACCTGCTGTGAAGGGAACTTTTTGTTGACATGCCCACCAAGATGATACCCATGTACCTTTTAGGGGTCATTTTCAAAATTTCCAACAAACACTCCTGCCTCCTCCTACATGGGATCCCTCTTAGGTTCCTTTTTGTTCTCTCTCTTTTTGTCAAGCCTTTCATCATACTGGCTTTTGCTTCTGTTGTATGACTTTTGCTTCTGTTGTACATCTTAACTGTTACAGAAAAACCACACACTCTGCTTCCTTCCAATGAGATGGGCAGCAGTTTTCATAAGCTAACTTGAAACAAACTTGGAAAAAGCCAAGTTTGGGCAGAGAATCTTTTCATAATGGTTGAGACAAAAACAAGAGTAAAAAGACTTCAAAAAAGGAAAAAGAAAAGAAAAAGAACCTCTACTTGTATTTCCATTTAAACGTAAAAATTATTTGCTTTTTGTTTAGCCAGCTACAGCATTAAATAACTACACTCACTTAAAAAGTGTTTTGAAAACAGTTTAACAAAATATCACCCTTTCAAAGCATTCTGGTCATAGGATTGTGATCCTTCATGGTTTTGGACTGCTTTCTTTACTCTGTTGTACCATGGTTTGATAGAAGTGTTTGTCATTAGATCCTTAAACATGTCCAAATCTTCCAGGCCACTCAAAACACCATACATTGCCTGGAACAATGAAATAATATTGCATAATAATAAATGGCAGGTTTTCTTAACTGTAAATATAAGAATTCTTATTATTGTTAGATGTATGATTACTGAAACATCATTGGTGAAAGAAACAGAACAGTTCAAGTATGATGATTTAGTCATTAAGAGAATCATAATGGCAAAAAAAGCATGTGAGAAAGAAAGAAAATAAGGAAGGAAAGATGGAAGGATGGAAGCAAGAATGGAAGGAAGGCAGGGAGGAGGAAGGGATGGCAGGAAGGAAGAAAGGAAGAACAATTGGAAGTATAAATAATAAATGCTTTAGCAGTGCATTTCCACAGAGTAGCCTTTCATCAACTGTCAGCATGCAACTGGAATTTAGGAGATGATTTTTGCAGAGGGCAGATGACCAGAGAAAAACCCTTGAAGTAACCCTACTTATGATACATGTACTGCAGCACCAAACTTGGAAATTAATCCTGAGTAACACTAGTGAAAAGGAAAGGAAATTGTAGGGAAGGGAAGGGAAGGAGGGAGGAAGAGAGATGGAAGGAAGGAAGGATGCAAAGAAAGAAAAAAGGAGGGAAGGGACGGAAAGGAAGAAGGAATAGAGACTGTGAGGTTAGGAATCAATACTCACTAGGTCAGCTAGATTAGGTGATGAACCACCCATATACTTTCTTTTTCCTACAGCTTTCATCCATTTTTCTGCTTCTTCATATAGTGACTCCCTCACATCATCCTTTAGTCTGTATCTATTCAATAACAAAGGATATTCATTCTTACCAAATATGTAATTGACCTCCAGCTGTTGGTTGCCAGTAATAATCAGCCTGCTAGATAGAAACAAATTCAAGAAAATTCTCCTGTCTCACCTTTGTTTAAGATGCTTCCCCAAGATATACATCACAATGGAACCACAGTATCTTACTGCATATCTCTCTACAGTGCTGAAGTTGCCAACAGTAGAGAAGTATTCAAATGCTTGATTGGCTTCAGCAGCTGTGCGATAAATGTTGGGAGACAGCATATGAACAAAGGTGGTATCTACCCACTTCCTCCACTGTCGCTCTTCCCTGTCAATGATCAACACAGAGGATGTAAATGGGGTTTTAGTATCATTATCAGATAACCCATATGCAGGGTTTGAGCCAGAAATCGAGCCATAAGGGACAGATTGGCCCTCAGACAATTATAAAAAGGGGCAAATTATAATTTAGAGGGTCAGGCACTACTGTATTAACAGAAAAACAAAACAATAACAACAACAACAACAACAAATAGATTTCAAGAATGTTAAGAAGTGTCAACAATCATTCGTTCTTGACTAGAAGTAAATGTTGCTATCGTAATTTCCTCTTGTTGCGCATTTTTGTGATTTTTACTGTTAATGTTTAGAGGCTGAGTTAAAGTTCAGGTGTGGAAATTAACACTTCCTTTTTGACCAATAGGGTTGTTTTTCTTCGCTTTATGACAAAAATCACAAAACATTTTTCTATCAAAGTAGCGTTACTGATTCTGATCCTGAACTTCTTTCTGATCTTCATCTTCAAACTTTTTTCCAAAAAGACTTTATATTGATCATATTCTTTTTTTTTTTCATCATGGCTGAATAAACTCGAATAGCTTATATGCAAACCATGTGACTCATCCCAGACTCCTTCTCCCCCTGGTCTTGCTTGACCAATTATCAGAAAATGCAGAATTCGTAATGATTCACGGATTTAACACATAAAAAAATGGACACAATCTTAAATTTTTCATTTATTTTTTCTTTGAAATGGGGACAATCTGACCCTTATTTTAATTTTTAAGGGGACAAATACGTTTTGAAAGCAGGAATGGTGCAATGGCGCAGCCTGGCTCAAACCCTGCATATGGAGTAAGCTAGTACAACTAGCTTGGCACTCCTGTGAAAAACATTTAGAAAATTACATGATATGGTCTGGATGTACATGTAATGACAGGAAAACCCTTTTATGCACTCTTTATGCACTCATGCCAAATATTTTTAGCTGTCTGGTCCTCTCAACTCAGTCAATTAACTTGTACATAATATTGATCAAATCAAGACTAAACCATACCACAAGAAAGATTTGTCAAGGAATGTTCCACATGCTTTGAATGACTATTTACCAATAAGCAGGTTAAAAAATCAAGATTGAATGTACATTGTATACTTGATAAGATATTCAGAGAGCAACCACTTCTTGTAAAAAATGACAACGGTATCAGAAAGAAGATAAGAAGAAGAAGAGGCAACCATAAGTAGATAGGAATGAAGTGTTGTCACTGGCTTTTAGAGCAGATATTGTAGGACTGTGAAAAATTTGCAGCACAGTCAGTGCCGTAAGTGTGCATTGCCATGATGACCGTGATGTTTTCTAGAATTCTGAAGTTCCTTGCCGTGCCTTGACCATGTCCACACCATGTTTATGCCACGACTTTTTCACAGTCATACGAAATCTGCTATAAAGAGCAATGATTTTACATGTAGAAAATAGTAAATATCATTTTCACTTCAAAACTGAAAATGTTTGGTTTATCTAGGAACAAGTTTTGAAAATACTCACATTAATTCTTTCTGTCTGCTTTTCTCTACCCCAGTCAAATGCATAATGGCATGTCTGTTGGCATACTCTATGACTTCTTTACCATCCTCATTTGTAGACTTCATTTCAGGGTAATATGTAAGAAGAGTTTCTAATGATTGTTCTCCCAGTAAATATGATCTTAAAACACTGGTTATGACTGATGAATCATTGATCTGAAAATAAGACAATATAACTCTCAGATAAGTACTTTAAACCACTTGACTTGACCACCCCCACTAGACTTAGTCCTTCATGCCTTTTTCAAAAAGATTGAGGGGGTGGGGTGGTCAAGTTGGAAGTCAAAAGTGGTATTTCAATGAATCAGAATTTGTAATCTAAGAGTTGTAAATCAATTTTCATCTTTTGAAATCCAGTTCTGAATTTTGACTTTTGCTCAGATTTGGCCACTCTTGGCTGCTGTACCCATCTAAAAAAATTAAGCACTTCCTTAGAAAATTTATCCATTACTATGCTGTTAAGCCCTCCTCAAAGATTAAGGCCCAGTTTAGGCCTAGTCCACACATATCACAGGGGTTGATCCAGGGGTGGTGAAGAGGGTGACTAGTCACCCCCCTTTTGTAGGAAACCCCCATTATAAATAATGCTAATCACTCAAAAATCAATCTAGTTTTGACATTTGATTTTTACATCACTTTTGCATTGTTTTGTTGGATTGATTTTCATTTGGTTGTGTTGGATGTTTGTTGTGCGTTTTTGGGGTTGTGGTTTCTTGCCCAAAGCTTGTGCTCAAATCTTAAAAGTCACCTCCCTTAGAAAAATCCTGGATCTGCCTCTGTATCAAGATATTTTTGAATCTGCAACTTTTTCATTGTGGATTGGCTCCACACGTATCCAGTGAATATGGTCGATAAATCCACAACTTTTCGAATACAGTCTCTAGAGTGGATTTTTTTAAATATGCTGTGAATACAGCCTCATGTGGATAGTTGAATCAGTATATTTTTGAAAACACCGACTTCATGGTATCAAGTTTCAGGGGTGTGTGCTTACTGTGTCCCTTAAACAAAAAGGTTAAGGATTCAAAGATATCTGGATACATGTGGATGGGGCCTTAAACTGGGTAGAGCAGATTCCGTATGACTGCAAAAAGGTCACAGCACGGTCAGTGCCATTAAGTATACCTTGCTGCGACTGTGATGTTTTCTAGAACTTTGACGTGCCTTGCTGTGCCTTGACTGCATTGCTGCTGTGTTCATGCCACAGCCTTTTCACAGTCATACAAAATCTGCTCTAATTCCTGGTAAACATTTTCCGCCCCCCCCCCCCCCCCAAACAAACACACTTTCTCATCTTCTTTGTTTCATGTCCATGGGTAGAGTAGAAAAGTGAATGAATGGTATAAATACTGGACCCAACAAGTTACCAGATTAAATAATTAATAAGCAAAAATGTAACTAACCTGTATATCATTGACTATAGTAATCGGTACCTTCTTGTATTGAGAAAACTTGATCTCTCTTCTTGTTAGTGGGTTCACTTCAACAATCGAATATTCAAAGCCATAATATTCCAAAAATGCGCGAACCTTACAGCAAAATGGACATGTTTGATACTGATATAAAGTAATAGAAGGGGCCTTGGATTTACTAGATAGGTCTTCTTTCTTTTCTTGGTAGTTTATAAGTCCACTGGCTCGTTGTTCTTGGAAGGCATACAAAGTTCCAACACCAAGACCTCCAAACACACCAAGAATACCAAGGATTCGACTACTGTTAACCTTCGTATTAGTATTAGAGTGGAAATGTCTTAAAGCTGTCTTTATAAAGTGACGAGAATTAGCTTGTCTGACGAGCAAAAACTCACGTAAATGAAAAGATGAATGACCACGAAGTAATCTGGCAGCCATCTTGGAACTAGTTATGCAATGCTGGGATCCAGGGACGTCCGCGTAGCTTCCGAAAAAATAAATGCGTCATCATTGAACTTTATTACTTATTATTAAAAAACTGATTCAACTTCTTTACGTACTTAGCAGTAGTTTGTCATTCTTTATCTTTGCGTTATTTACTTATTGGTATCATACGAGTGTTGGGGTGGGTGTTTGGCGGGAGGAGGGGGGGGGGGGGGGGGGGGGGAGGGGGAAATTTAGCCTTAAACATTTATGCTGACCCAGAACCCAGTTTAGGACTTCTGGTGCTTATCACCCTTATCCTTAAAACTGGGACAATGGAGTTTGTAGCTTTCTGATGGCGTCATTGCTTATAATAGTCAGTAAGTGTAGTTTCACCACAGGTAGCCCAAGGTGGGATATTAGAGTACATACGAAGACTTTTTGAGTGTGAAGTTTTTCCCTAAATATCATTAAGATTCAATAAAACTTTCACCATGTGTTCTGGTTGTTTTTGATAATCCCCTGACCGAGTTTCAGCCAATTTTATTCGATTTTATTGGGCAACACAAATTGCGAGCTTGGGCTGCCTGTGTTTTCACATCTTAACACTGATTTGATTGAAGGCTATTAATTGATAATTTTACATAAATGTGTAGATATTTCTATTGATTGATGGTTCCGGCTCAAACAATAGCCAACCAATCACTGTAGCACTGGTTTCCCCCGTAGAATACATCCCACAAACAGTATCATAAACTGCCTGTTGTCACAAAGGTTTCTTGCATTACTATTGAATTTGATTCTCATATTTCTGTAGACTGTTAAAGATCCCCCAAAAAATGTACAAATCTGTTTGCGATCAGAATCTCAGGTGCGTAGTTTTCTAGCAGACTTCGTTTGGCTTGTGGGACGTAGCAACAGTAACTATGGAGTTTCGGAACCATGAATTACTCCCAGGGGATGCTCGTCGTATCTCTTAGTGGTGAAAATGGTATCTTTTAGTGCTTAAATTTAAATTGATAATTTTCAAATTTCTAGGTATCTTTTAGGGTATCGAAAGAGGAAGAACTCTTACCTTTTCTTATCTTATAATGACGCATTGCTATAGGCGTCAGAATAGTACTCAGGCAAATATTTCAACAGCCATTTGTGTTTGCTTTCTCTTAGGGACTAAAAATGACCCAACCACGCCCTTTTTAAATGACTGATTTTTGAAAATTTCCGACGAGTCTTACCACATACTTTTACCCAAGATTCCCCGCCTCCCTCCCCTTCCCCCTCCTCCCCCGTCCCCCGCCCCGAGAAACCTGGAGTAAGTAGAGAGTAAGTATAATTGGCAACGTTGAGACGTGGGTTCCCTGTGTGATACTTCCCATAGTCCACCGGGAAGGTGTTTTTAATGGCGATCAGGAACGACTCAAGTACATGAAATATTTCCAAGTGATTTCATCATTATCGTACAAATTAAGATCAACCTTACTTACACAAAGACTACCAGTGAGATTACTTTACTCGTGTTCAATGGATGGCAAAGAGAAAGGCCCAGAAGCGCCAGCTAACGGCACATGTGTAGATAATGGCTGTGAACAAGGAGCCGAGGGAACTGTTCAAAAAACTGCTTCACAGCTGAAGAAAGAAGCTAAACGACAAGCCAAGTTAGAGAAATTTGCTAAGAAACAAAGTCAGATGGCTTCTAACAAGGATAATGCTTCAAATGAGGTAATCATGCCCGTAAATTTTTTTTTTCAAATCAAAGTCGCCGGTACACGTCACGTGGTCTGTTCATTCTTCCATCTATTTACTTCTTTTTTCACGTGTCTTGAAATTTTTTTTATTACGATGTTGTTATATTATTCTCTAGATAATGGAATTAGCTAAAAATGATCCATTGGTAAAATAATCTTTTAAGGCAAAATTTCAGACAGATACAGTGTGTTGTTTTGGATGTACACTGTACAAGTTTAAAGCTAAATGCAATTTTGCTATCTGAACGAAATGAGATTTATAAAAAAAAATCAAAGTGGGAAACCATACTTGCTATAGTCTTAGCATCCAAAGTCCCTATCAGAAATTTATTTAGTTATAATTCTTTACAACATCTTTTCATTGAATATTTATTTTGAAAATATGTTGCAATATGTGATGTACTCTTATTATCAGGGTCCAAAATTAGTGGTCATCCAGTTGTTAGGAACGAAAAGAATTTTCCTTTGACGACTGTTTTTTGAAAGTGGTTGTCCAACTGATGACCTTTGTTTTGCTTCAAGTTGCACAGGGAAAAAATTCAAAAAACCATAATGGGTATTAGCAAATTTCCATTAAGGCAAAAAAACATGAATGTGTCTTT
>JAAAQI020135095.1:0-12910 GCA_011800005.2 Stichodactyla mertensii
GTGTTGTGTTAGGTATTTTTTTAAAAAAATAATAAAAAAAAAAAAAAAAAAGATGAAAAAAATAAATAAAAATGATTTTGTTAATTAAAAGGTGTGGGGGGGGGGGGGGGGGGGGAATCGAAAAAGTACAAATTGTGAAGATGTTTCCATCGTGACTGTCATTGAAATCGTCTTCACGTGGGGACTGGCCTGTTGTGCATCAACCATGATGCATTGCTTTTTTGATTTTAATATTTGATTTTGATACTTTGCAGGGTTTGTGATTTATAGTGTTCATCTGTGAGACTCCCATCTGAAAATAGTTATGAAAGAAATATGAAAAAATGGAAAATTCCTGAGACGAAATAAAGTTATATATTTATAAAATAGTTTGTTCAAACACATGTTTTCCATTTAACAGCTGTGCAAAATATGACTTTAAATATATCGGTACACTGAGAGCCACCCTTCTATTCAATACGAGTCAATCCGTTATCCCATCTTAGTTGTTATTGAAGTCATCATCCTCGTCGTCGTCATCATCATCATCGCCATCGTCATCACCACCATCACCATCATCATTGCCATCACTATCATAGACGCATAGTTTCATACTACACATCCGGGCCCTGCGCACGTGATGAAATGGTGAGCACCAATTCTACGCACGTTGTGAAGCTCGCCATAGAGCAGACTTCGTATGATTGTGAAAAGCTCGCGGCACGAACACGGTCGTGAACCGGTCAAGGCACGGCAAGGCACGTCAAAATTCTAGAAAACATCACGGTCGCGGTAAGGCACGTTTACGGCACCGATCATACCGCGAGCTTTTCACAGTCATACGAAACCTGCTCTATCATTTGGATTTAGCATGATGGACGTGAAGTTAGAAACCAGCGCTCAAGATAAAGCCAAACTCAAGTTCAGTTGCCTTTCTACGACACACTGGTCACTTTTTCATCCCGTGAGTATGCTCGCAGAGCTGTAGCGTGAAACTCTTGGTGTGTATAGCTATATCAAAAAAAGTTGTCGGAGCAAAAGGCAATAGGTGATAGGCAATAGTCACTAGGTCAATACAATATCAAATGCATTGTGGATCTTTTGAATACGGAGGAACCGACATTCGATGATGCCAGATCCAGTGAACGAAGATCTTTGATGGAGAGTCATTTGAATTCCTTAATTCCATACAATAACCAATCGCCTACCTAATCGCCTATTGCCTATCGCCTTTCGCCATTGGCTCTGACAACTCTTTTTTGAAAGCGCTGTATACAAAATTGTTGGTTTCCAAAAAATAGAATATAGAAGCTAAATATTAAATGCAAATGAATAAATCACAATTCAATTTTTTTCATTTCCCAGTATACCTTCCAGCTTCTTCTTTGCTGTTGTTTTTTTCGAAACCCGACATCGATTTTGCAATTAAGTGTAGAACTAATCTAATGTTAACAGAACAAATAATTGCAATTGTATGGTTGTTTTGCGTAGAAATGGAGGTGTGTGTAAAGCAGATAGCGCTTTTAATTCACTTATTACAAAAGCGCCGGTTTAACCCACACGACACTAGATTGAACTTTTCTTCGAAAAAAATGACAATTTTGACTTTTCAGGCCTGCAGATGTTTAAATAATGAAATGTTAATATGAACATATAAAAATTTTCGCTCTTTCAGAGAGGAAACCTCTTCGTCAGCCGGAGTTAATTTTGTTTGCCCGAATCCGTTCTTGTTTCTTGATAAAAGGCTATCAGAGAAAGACTTTTTCCAGCATGTCCGAAAGAGCAAAGAATGGTTCATTGTTTAACAATCAAAGCCACCCTGTGGGGCACGTTGAACCACCTCCACTGCGCTGGTCCCTTCGCTTGCTTTACATCGCCGTTTTCCTGATAGGTATTGTCGGCAACTTCGTAGTCTGTTGTGCTATTATTCGACGCAAGCGAATGCGAACCAGCAACAATTTATTCACTTTTAACCTGGCTTTAGCAGATATAATTGTTGTAGGGATATATGTACCCACCCAAATGGCTGCCTTCGAAAACGATCACAATTGGCCGCTCGGGAACTTCATGTGCCAAGTAGCCTATGATATTATTCCTCTGTGTCTATCGTCGTCCATTGGAAGTCTTCTGGCCATATCATGTGATAGATACCGAGCTATCGTCCATCCACTTAGGCCAAGACTGACACTAACGAATGTAAACATTATCATTGCTGTTATATGGATCGTTTCGTTTGTTTCGACTTTACCTTTGCTGTTCGTAGCAGGTATGGTTGGACATCCCAGTGGACAACTCTACTGCTCGGAGATATGGCCCGAAAACACGCCCTACGAACAGATCTACTGGATTTCCATTTTCGTCGTTCAGTACATTATTCCATTAGTAGTTATTGCAGCATTGTCTGTTATTACCGCCACCAAACTCAAGCAGAACGACTTCTTCAAAAGGCGTTTATCACAAGCAATGACGACAGCAGTTCGTCAGCGTATGAAGCAAAGAACAAAAATAACCAACATGTTGGTGGGGCTGGTTCTTCTCTATTCTATATGCATGCTTCCCCAACATATAGTGTACTTCTGGATGACGTACGGGAATCTCAACCACCTCAGCTACAAGATGTATATTTTTCGACTGGCCAACGTATTTCCCATGGCAAACTGTGCGCTCAATCCGATAGCCTACGGCACCCTTAACAAAGACTTTGGACAAGTGTTTAGGAATTTTTTCTCCCACTTGAAATGTCAGCATCGATCGTCCAATGATGATGAAGGCGAGTAACTAATGTGATGGGTAATAATCGAGGAAAATGGAATCACCAAAAAATAACAATTTTCCAAAATGTATTGATCACTGGGACAGCACGTTTCATTGTGGGTGTCAAGATTAAGAATATTAGCGTAGAATCTTTGTAAAACTACAATACACTCTTTAAAAGAGTTTACTTTAATAATAATTGTGTAAAATAATTTTTGATGTGGGTTTAATACTCTAAGTGTAGGATTTCCTGCAAAAGACTTTTAGAAATCTAATTGTAAAACACCGGATTATTTGAAGGCAGATTTCGTGTCGAATATGAAGCATTCTGATTGGATAACCCGCACTTCTTCTCTCTTTTTGATTGGTTGGTGTCTAGGAAGCCAGCTAACTGTCACGAAGGAAAAGTTTTCAGCAAAATTATCATCATTCAAAATTTGTTAAAAAATCGTATTTTTATCCGATTGCATGAACAAGTGTGAGCAAATATGAGAGATTTTGGCACAACAAATAGCCTATGGCAGAGGAGATAATTTTTGTTTTTTATGCGACATATGGTAAGCATTTGTCTTTGTGAGTCCTTGACATCAGCTTTTATCAAATATTTAGGTAATTAAGACAAGTTTTTAGCATCACTATAAGACTCTAATACCTCAATATCTCAAAGCGAGTGACATCTTCAGTGAGCAAAGCTTTTCTTCCGCTAAATACAAAGCAGTAATGCTTTCTATAGCCAAACAGCTTCTGACAATATTTCTGGCTTCTAGTTGAGTTTCTTGGAGGCTTTCCAAAGAAGAAAAGTTCTCATTCCTCGGACATCTGTTTTCTGTGAACGAGTCGCTCTTTCTGAGCAAGATAAGTCGGTCATCGATTCTTGCGATATCAGGAATTCTTGAACTAAAGGTTATCTCTCATGAATCATCTCTTAAGGTTTGTGTTTGCCACACTTCTACTAGCCATTTGGTTTAGGCGACCACTGTTCTAAATATTGTTTCATTAAATGTCTCTAAGCAGAAATTACTGACCATCTGCAGAGACTTTCTAGACGTTTCTACTCGATGAAGACGTGATACATTTTAATAGCTGCATTCAAATTGTACTTCCCTTAGAATTCTTTGCAATTTCATGCCAATTAAAGTGTCCAGAACGTTGGAGATTGTAAGCTTTCAAGTATTTTTTAACTGACATTTTTCCAACAAATTTCCTGACAAAATGAAATCGGTCTTCTTTTGCTAATGTACGTCGCTTAATTATTGCAGTTGAATATTCGCTTTTTTTGACAAAAACTATTAGCCAGCCCTCAAATCCTTATTTTCATCGTGCTAGGTCGGGGGGAAGGGTACACCCCACTAACCTCCCTTCCTCAAACCCCCCTCCCATTTCCCGCAAAAACAGAAAAGCGGTCACCCCTAAGGCTCACCCCTCCGGCTATGATGTTCTAAAAAAGGAAAGCATAAATATGTTTTTTTTTTCGTGAAGTGGATGCTATCAGCAAAGTTACCAGACAACTGGCAAGACCCTGTTCTTAACTTATTAGAGAACAAACTAAATTGAGGAAGGGATTTTACATTGGGGAAAACGTGTTGCATTTTATTTGCATGGCCTCACAGCTGTATGTATAGATGTTACAGTAAAGCCAACACTATTTCAATGGTTATATTTCATTAAACCTATTAATTCCAGTGGAAGCTATAGCTTATGTACACTAAATATAGATAAACACGCAAAAATAGCCTAGAAATACCTTCTATGATTGGTGATAAAATCACGAATTTTTGTACATCCATACGATTCTTCCTCCTACGGTTAGACGGAATAATTCTGCACAGTGATTCATGGCGCATGGCGTGTTCTTACAAACTCTCACTCTTCTCACACTGAAGGTTGCTATACTGAGCGCTTTCCTAGTTGGAAATTCTCTGAATTTAAGCATATTCTTGGGAAGATCAATTGTGCATCCCATGGCGGTATGATAATGCATCAAACAGAAAGTAATGATTATCAATAACGAATAACAGTAACTGAAAATACTGAATCAAAAATGACTTTCCAAAGGCTGTTGTTAAAACTCTACTTTTTAGTTTCGTAATAGGATGTTTTAGCTTTTAAACCGATTTGTACGAAAATTAATCTAGGGAAATGTTCTGCGTTTATACGAGAAGAAACTTCAAACACAATACCCCCCACTTTAACATGGGTCTCTTTTCTTTGTGACATAGAACATAGTTCCCTTTCCATTAACTATGGTACCATGCTTAGAATTTTAGTCAAGAACTATTTTTCAATCTTTCCGTGTAGTCATGGGTTCCCTTTTTTCACTGAACTCGACCGCCATTTCTCGTGAAAGGCGTGTAATCTTAATCGACTTGAATCACTGGAAAAATCTATCGCCTAATCAAGAATCCTCATGACTTGTGGCATCATGTATAGTCTTGTTTGAAAATTCTTCAGTCATCAACACGGCCTAACTGATCAAAATATTTTCACTCGAAGCAAAAACATTTTCATATGAAATGTTTTGTGTTAATTGTTAAGAATGGAATAACTTATAGAACTTAGGTTTGTAATACAAGGATGTTTTGTCATGTGGAAATATGGACTGAAAAATTGGAATGGCTATGGTGTCCTGGCTTCCTTATAGTATGGTGTTTTCAAAATAACTATTATAAAATAAGTTAAATTATCTTTTTTTATCTGCTGTTGAAAAGTCTAAAGCCTTATGTAACAGATGGTGTGGTGTGAGAGTAAGTTGATAGATAGATAGTGAAAAATCTTCCCAAAGAGAAAACACAGGTTTATCACCAAGAACGGTACAAAACCTATATAGTGGCATTCAACCTCAATGGATTCAAAATTTATCGACTCTTTCGTTATTCAGATGGCGAAGAATGGAGTAAGAAATGGTAATGTTTCTGCAGTTTGTTTGATGTAGAAATGTTTGAGGTATTAAGTACAACAGTGCTCATTTGTTCTGTTATTAGCAGCTCATTAAGCAATCTACCCACAGATGGCTCATTAAAGCTATTTCACATCTGTCTGTAATATCTTGCCGAATTCAGCCAAAGAACTTAATTTTGCATTGTTAATAGCGCTTAACGACGAAGAAATGACTTGACTTTTTTGCTAAAACAACATAATAAGGACTTTAAGTTTAAAATGAACGCACATCTGCAAAAAGATAGAATTCATTTTCCAGAGCAAGATGTCCCAGCTGCATCGTACACTTCAGCCCTTCAGACAACATGAATCCATTCTCTTCCCCCAAAAAACATGAAAGTACGTCTTCTACTGTCAACACTAAACGAGCTTTCCACAAGTCTCAGGAGCAGCGGGCTTCGTAAATATAGTAAACGTCTGTCCCACGATTTTCCCAAAAAACAATCCGGCTATCTTACATTACACATAATGGCCGATAAGCTCCTTAAGACTCGGAAACCACAGACCGTTTATTTTACGCTGGGACTCATTAAAAAATCGGTCTAAAATTGTTGATAGAAAATTGCTTTGTCGAAGTCGTTTTGAAGACACCGATAACTTAGATGCGAAGAGCGTATCACCAAGAAAACTAATGAGTTTTTCGGACAATAAATTTATTCGGAAGAGCATTTAACTCTTCACTGCTTTAAAGACACCTTTGTTAGTAAACAGTGAAAATATACAATATACCTGTAGACTGACAGGCTTCAGGAATTTTCCACCTCAAAATGCTTAATTTCCGTGAACGTAAACTAAATTAAGCCATCAATCCCTTTCCCGACAATTCGAACTTTGACGCGATGGCGTTCGTCGTTTTGCTCAAAAAGAGCCCAAAGTTACGGTCACAGTTGACACAAACATAAAAAAATACTCTCTTTATAACCGTGCATGAATATTACTTGCTTCAAACTATACAAGATAGGTCTTGGATTCGATTTTCGCTGTTGTTTCTGTTCTGGATAGTATTTGTCTTTCATGTGGGTTTGTAAGATCCATTTTGGTCGCCGTCACATCAACACTAGTGTTCTCTAAATTCAACTCCAGGGAAGGCGACTTTTCGTTACTTACAGTTCCAGGAGATGATACATATCCATTCTCTGTCGCGTTGATGCCTTCCAAAGACTCCGTTCTTTCCTCGCTTCCTTCCAAGTCGTGAAGAAGTTTATCTAAAAATCCTATGTATTTCATTGTTGTCCGTAAAATCTCGTGCTTGGATAGCTTTTTGTCGGCTGGGTATGTCGGTAACAACTTACGAAGCTCAGCGAACGCCATATTCACTTGGTATTGTCTCCATCGTTCTCTGCTGTTCGTAAACAGTCTTCTATGGACAGAGCTATCTTGGCAAGGGTCATCACGAGAGGAATTTCGCTTTACACCCGTTCTAGTCGCGGAAGAAGCAAGACCAGCCGTGGTCGTGGATGTCTTTGGCGGGAATCTTCGTGGCTCTCTTGGTGATGGAGATTTAGTCCTAGAAGGTGCCATGACGAGACGCCGAGAAGAAGTCGACATTACCGTCTGGTAGGAACATCACTTGCAAGTTTTCCACGATGTTTTGGTGTGTGAGCCTAGCTAACGTCAAACGCTATCGATTTTCCAGAAAATCGATAAAAAGTTACCAAACAATTAATCTTGATCGAATCAATCACTCGCTATCGCCAATGAAGATTATGGAGATTTTCGACAAGAATCTCGCTCATCCATAGGACAATTTTCCCCAAAAATCACTGAAACTCACTTCTCTTTTTTGAGGTTCCAACGCGTGCTTTCGCACATAGCTCTTGCCCTTTACAAAACCAAATTATTACTAGAATTTTATGAGAAGATTGCGATGTCGGCTTGTCGGCGTGCGCTCTTAGTGTTATCTTGATATGACGATAAATCTTATTTGGGCTTTTAAGCCAATGGCCTGCTTCTTGATGGCCGCCTTATCTTCACCATCTTCGAGAGTCAAGCAATTGCTCTTGCGTATTTTGTGGCCCTCTGGCAAGTTACACGCGAATTGGGCAGCGAAAAGACTATCCACACGACACGTAAACCAAGACATAACGACCTCCATTTTCCACCAAAACCCCAAGGCAGCAAGTTTGGCAAGCAAAGTGGTTGTTTCTTCACGGTAGCGCTATAACATACATTGAATCGCGGATGGTTTCATCAAAGAATTACTCTAAGGAGAGTTCACTTTTGCGTTCTTAATTAGCCCATTAGCAAATTAGTTGGCTTGACCTTGTATAACTGGGATCTAAAATAACCATGAGGGTTTTTGGGGTGGAGGGCCGTGGTCGGTGTCGATGGCATTTCCGTCATGCTCCACCAGATGGGAGTTTAAAAAAAGAAATCTTGCATTTGGGATTTCTTTTGATGACAGAGAGCGAAGGCTATTGCCGTGAAACTGCCTGGTCAACTCCCGAGGGGATGCACTATTGACCGATACAACTGCATGAAGAGGTCACTGGATTCAACGATTCGAATGTCTTGAGCACGGAACGAAGATCTTTAAACTTAAAATAGAAACTTCAAGCAAGACTCATTACTGTTGACTTTCTTGTCGAGAAATCTTGCTGTTGTTCGTGAAGGTGTTGGTCGATTAAGCTGGTCGCTCCCAGGATGTTGTCGCACTAAAGTCACGTACATAACCGACCATTTATATTCTGGCATTTCATTGGTGCACGCTAAGATGATTGCCATTTTTACCGTCAAGTTGATATATTGCTCTTCGCTGCACAAAAATGCTAGCCCGTTACTGGAAAGGACATTTCCAACTAAATCTGTGCCCGGCACAGTTTATATTACTTGACTGAATCAGACGTAGTATAGAAAACCTGTCAGAACCGATCATCATCAGACGTTCGGTTTCGAGAGGTCTCTGGAGTCATTGTCACATGTTGACGCCCTTAGTGCTATTTAAGTCTGTGGACGAGCGCTTGGGGGAAAACGGAAAAGGCCGTCGAAATAAAACAACTGAATTCCTAAGCCGAAGGCACGTAAATGATATTTCAAAACATTCGACAAAAGATGTGAATAAATATTGTAATATTCAGGTAAATTCCCTGGAGCAAGGAGTCCCATCTTTATTGTCCGCACGTGCTGCAGGCAATAGTTTTTCATTGGGGAATGACTGAGTCTCTATTAGTGGAACGTCAGTCAAACATCCCAAACGCGCAATTTAAAGAAACTAAAAAAATGCTTCAGTTTTTGAAAAATTGACGCAGTGCCGCAGAGCGAAAATCTCAGTCTTCCTTCAACCCCTCCCCCCCTCTCCAGTGGATACAAAAGTCAACCATTCCACCCTTCTTAAAAAACCAACGAACTATCGTCTTAATCCTAGCGTGCAACTTTCTCAACAACTTGTCCTCAGCGCAGCACTTTATTTCCAATTCAAGATCCAAATCTTGCGCTTTTATCCGAGCATTCGATAAACCCTAATCTACAGTTATAGCCAAACGATAAACTTTAATCTGTGGCTGGCTTTGGACCACGATGCTTACAGTTCTGTCAATTGATATTATCAACCAGCCAAAGCCATCGAGAAGAGGCTATCTCTCAAAGTCATCAGACATTAATCCCTCAGAAAGACGAGCTTTGTGATATCTCACGTCGCATCTTCTGATCTATGAGCGTCCTTCTGATCTTTCAAGTATAATTAGACCGCTAAGAATCACTCAGATTCGTAGATTCATCAGTAATCCTATTCAAAACGGACAAGTTACGTGAAGAATAGAGTTTATACATCTTACGTGTAGTTTGAGTTGACAGACGTGGGTTAAAAGTAACGAACTTCTTCGGCTCAAACACGATAATCATGACAGGAATTTGTACGCGTGCGCAAATCGACTACATACTCGCTATGACTGGCGTTATTGATTTTTGATATCAATAGACCTTACTCGCTTGGGCGTATTTGTTTTCCCAATACAGGTCACGTGTCACTCTTTTGGGACTTTTTCCTTTGTTTAATGGTAACGCTTGAGAATATACATTAATATGGATAAAACTCAAACAAAGAATCGTATTCCCAAGAGGTCTGAATTGGGAAAACATTACGCCCAAGCGAATTAGGTCTATTGCAATAACCAACGTACGAAACAACTTGAAAATTATGATGGACTTAACATTAAAGTGCATAGCTTTCCCTCTTTTGTTCTAGTGACGCCATCTTGGAGTACAAGACATGAAAAATTACATAAAAATAGCTTTTCCTTCTTTTTGCCTCGGAGACGTGCATTCACTAAACTGAAACACATTCCCCTTTCTCGAATCCAGCGGAGGACTAGGTTCTAGTCGAGTGCGCAAATCTATAAGTTGCTTGGAGGGACAGGAATTACAAGGAAGGAATACGACTGAGGAAAATAGGGATACAGACAAGTGTTGTTCGAAGACACTTAGGATTAATAACAGCAGACTTTCTCTTTTTCTTAGGTTTTCTTTTTTTTTCCCAAAGAGAGAAAGGAAAAAAAAAAAATGAAGATAAAAAAAAGAAAAGTTCTAAATTTACCAAGTAGCTATCAGTGGTCACCCATCTAAATACTAACCCAACCTACTCGGGCTTGACTCACTTTCTTGAAAGTACAACGCATTTAACCACTGGTCTATAGATTTAAAAGCATTAGCATATCAATACCGGCGAAAACAATGCTCCACAAAAAGACTAGGTTATTTTGCTCTTTCGCATCGATGTGAACCGTGGTTAGAGCAAGGGGTTGGTCGTATATGGTCTGGCGGCCGGCCAGCCTCTCCCCTGATGCTTCGGCAAAGATTCTCTAACCCCTAAGGTGACGGAACGGCACTTAATGGCCGGTCAAGCTCGGAAATCCATACTGCGCCTCAGCTTTCAAGGGAATGTCTCGGGGGTATGGTTAGTGTGTTCACCGATTTTTTGAATAAATTATCGTGGCAGAGCCGGGTTCGAATCCCGCAAGGGTCACATTTTCAGTTCTTTATTTTTTCTCGTTTTTTATTCTTTCTCTCTTTTTTCTTTTTTTCTGTTTTCTTCTCTTAATTTGTTCGATTTATTTATTTATTTTGGTTGTTTGTTTATTGCTTTTTTGTGTGTGATTTTACCTGTGTGGCAATCAAGACAACCTTTTTTTTGCCCTGAAGTTTTTGCCCTCTGAACAGTAGCCATGCATCTCCTCCAGTAAACCACACTTCACTGTTCTATTGATTCTCTAGGAATTGTTGCTCATGGAATGTCTTATTCCTTTAGAATATTGCTTTATTTGGACGCGTTTAAACACTCTGAATTTGGTGCAGACGTTATTTTATTGTGTCCAAACAACCATAGATGCTCTGCGAACTGGACTCTAACCAAGTCCTCCGCTCAATTCGGGAAAGGTGAATTATGATCGACCTGACATTTAACTGCATAACTTTCCATTCTTTTGCCCTGGTGATGCCATCGTGGAGGACAGGAAATGGAGGACAGTGATATTTCATTTCATTGGATCCGCCCAAGCTTTTTGGTCGTATGTTTTTGATAAGGAACTACTGCGGGAGGTAACAGGGCGGTAGCTCTTTCAATAATATCATTCAAGAAGTTATGAAAACTGAGAAACGAGGAGATGCCATTTCTTCCCTAACAGGGGGAGGGGTGGGAAGGGTACTCGAAACCTTCCTTTGAATTCCCCGTTTATAAATTCCATCGGAAATATAAGCCCGCCTATCGCCTGATAAATGTGGAATTTCGATGGTAAAAGAAATCTGGCTCCAAGCCGGCAGAAAATGATTTTTAATGCAGTAAAGAAAAGCTTTCTTAGCTAATGTCTCGTTAACCGCACTGACTTTTATAAGGGGATTTTAAGTACTTTTATTACAACTTCTTGCGTGTTTAGGTCCTTGTTTCGCCTGAGTTCTGCTCAAGTTTTACGATTTTTGCTACCTTGTCATCTTGCCCAAAGTGCTCTCCCATTGATTCTCTTCAGTTCTCGTTAACGATTGAGAAGATACATTGGATTATAAACTTTGTTCCCAAGTGGCATGAAACGCATATAAGTAACAGCGAGACGAATCGAAAAAGCTATGAAAGTCAGTATGATCAATTACGTACGATTATGTCGAACAGATGACATGTCTAAAGTGTTTGTCATTGAATACTTTATCTTATTAATTTGATAAGGCAAATTAGAAGCAAGTGAGAAAACAGACACCAAAATGCATTGGGAATGATTATATCAAAGTATAAAGAAACCGAAGAAAAACATTGGAAATATAAAAACATGAAAACATGGAAGAAAGGAATGAACTACTCAAGAATGAAAAACTGAAGGTAAAGCGTTCAGATTGCGGATGTAACGAATTCCAACCCAAAGCTCTTGCCGAACGTTTTTACACGGTTTAGTAAACATAAATTTTTTACAAGTTATGCGGTCAGTCATGCGGTCGGCGACGCGCGCGGCAAGCTCTTCGAATTAACGCCGAGCATCCTTATAGCGATAAGCCGTAACTTTATTAAAACCAAGAAACCCTTTGGCTATGTTACGAGTAGTTCGAGGTTCCTTGATTGTCATTGTACATGGTGTGGTCCTGGCGTGTTCGCCTGGCTCAAGTATGTTGTGAATTAATTTTAAATTAAGACGGCAACTCGGAAACATTTTCTTTGTTTTGACATTAATTGCTTTTTAAAAGTCATAACAGATTGATGGTGTCGGCTATCTGATGTCACATCGAAGAAAAAATACTTTGAAATTCATTGTTAAACAATTTTTGAAGCTTTCACTAAACCGACAAAAATTATTCGCTGATTCTGACCTCGGAGACGCATGCGCAATGAGCATGACGTCAAAGCGATTTTGTCCAATGAATAACCCTGCTTTCTTGACAAATCTACTACGCTTTTCAAAGTGACCTCCACTTAAAGCCTTTTAGAGTCTATTATTCCGATATCAGGCCTTCTCTAAGATAACGAATTCAAGGGCGGTAATGAAAACCGCAGCAAAAATAGCAAAACTAGACGCTTTGTTGTTTTGCAGCTTAAGTGTTGTTTTGATAATAGAATTAAATGCTTCGCAAGAATGTAATAAACTCTCTTCTCCCACGTTAGAGCGGTTTTCGTATGAGTGGGAAATTTACGGTACTGACTTACACGGTACCATATGCAGTAGCGAATCATCCAATCAAAACGCGTCCCCGCCGCCCCCGCCCCCCCCCCCCCCCCCCCCCCCCCCTCCCCCCTCCCCCCCTCTCTCTGTTTCTGCCTCTCGCGGTT
>JAAAQI020135106.1:0-12910 GCA_011800005.2 Stichodactyla mertensii
ACCCATTACCCCTTTCGGTCTTACCTTCGATGATTCAACCTTTTTGAACCCGACAACATTTTTTCAATTTGGTGTATACCTGATCCAAAAAACGTTGTCCGGACCGAAAGTAAGAAGCTGACGACTGCAAAGGACACTGGGACTTGTTATTCTTTCCAATAATTTATTTATGTGTGATTTTAAAAAATTATTCAAACGAGCGTTACCATTGCCATTTGAAAATAACGTACGTTGTGAAAATGTTCTACGGTACAGATGAATAAATTAATTGAAAGAATACAAGTCCCAGTGTCCTTTGCGGTCGTCAGCTTCTTACTCTCGGTCCGGACAACGTTTTTTGGATTAAGTGTATAACATACATGTAGCTTGGAAAATTATAACACGAGCGTATAGTACAACCCATTGGGGAAATAGTTCATAGGTTTTTAGCCAATCAGAGCGCGCATTATTCATCCATAAAACAAAGGATGACACGAGCGTGCAGCCCATAAGGAAATAGTTCATAGTTTCAGATAATCAGAGCGCTCGTTGTATTTGTGTTATGTTATAACCCACATTAACAGTGGAACAAAAATGTACAGTATACTTATACGAGTGCTAACTATTTACAAATATCCACATAATTATTATTACGTTACATTAAATATGCCATAAACATGTACAGCACTTTACAGGCTCGTAACAGATTCCTCGTCGCTCACGTCTGTTTAGGACAGAATCAGGCCAAAGATAGTTTACGAGCCAGAATGGCAACATCAACATAAGGAAACCTTAATACAGAAACAGCATATTAGGGAAACAAACACTCTGGTTTTTATGTTGCACAAATGGAAATTGGAGTGGAGTGGTTTCAGAGGATTCAGGTTATAATAGACCTTTTCGGCTTGGGCGTAATGTTTTCCCATTTCAGACCACGTGTCATACTCTTGGGAATAAGATTCTTTGTTTGAGAACATCCATATTAATGTATCTTCTCAAGCGTTACCATTAAACAAAGAAATAAACCCCAGGGGAATGACACGTGGTCTGAAATGGGAAAACAAATACGCCCAAGCCGAAAAGGTCTATTAGCAACAGCCAAAACATTGAGTTTGTCTCATATCGAAACTTGCAGAACTGGTTTGATGATGCAACCCATTCTTCTACTCAAGCCCATAGCCAGGGTGCTGCATGGGGTGCATTTACTCCCCACTCCCACCCCCACAGACCCAAAGGTTTGCATTTCCAGGTACTCAAGTTCCAACAATTCGATAGTTTGGTTCACTTCGGCCTTGTTGCACCTTATTCTTGCTATGGGCTTGCTACCTTGCTATTGTGTATCATTCATTAGAGTGGAAGGGAAATACAAAAGACATTCCTAACAGTTTCTACTGATAAGTCAATTCAATGTGATGTATCCACCAGTAGAATGGGATTCTAGTCTTTAGACATGCACTGTTTATCAAAATTAAAATATATTCTTTAATTATAATTATAAATTTCTTTTAAAATCAATCAAAGTTCACTTACCTGTCGATAGGATGGCAAAGATGCCAAAGGAGAGGCAAAGGTAGTACAGCTCAGGAACAGAGGTTTCCTGTAAACATTCCATGATCAGAAACTAATGCAAACAGATTTTATGCAATTTTGAAGTGGGTGAAAAATAACAGCTCAATATAGTACACATTTGTGAGATTGCAAACCAGTAACACAAAATCATGACTATTCCATCAGTCATGCATCTTTTCATATTTCATAAATATATGCAACATGCTCAATACAAATATGTAACTGAATTTCATGTATGTAACATAAAAAGCATTGAGTTACAGGTATTCACCATCACCAAGAAAATTCTTATCCTGGATATTTCATGTATATTGATATTCTTGAAATGCTTTCTAGCATTTAAGATATTAAAATATCCTATGAGATATCATGCTTGGACAAGAGAAGATAAATTTCATGTCTCAATACCTAATGTATTATTTTCTGTTTACATAATGTAGTTAATATATATGATGCCATAAAATGACTCAATAGCTGTGTAACTCCATGAAGTTTTTTTATATCTCTACATGGTTATACAGGTAGATTGATGTTACAGCACAACACACAAAAGTATAACCACTTTTAATGTATCCACGTACTTTTCTACATGGGACTTTTTACTGCCAAATGAGCTTTTATGTGCCTTATTTGGTAAAACCAGACAGCTTCTCATTGAAATGTGCAGGTTTTACAAAATTCTGTGCATAAAAGTACTTAAATATATTAAAAATGGTCATACTTTTGCAGGTCATGCTGTAAAATTTGATGAAGGAGAATCTAATTGCAGAATATGTGTCCTCAAACATTGCCCCCACCTCCTGTAGCTATACAATTTGTACACTTACACAGTGATTTGTGTCCATGATAGAAGCAAATAATACAAGACCCATCAACAAAGAACCAAAACCAAAGAAGTGAAAAGCAATCTTTAGTTGCCATGGCACTGGTTCCATCATGGTAAACAGAAATGAGAAAGCTGGAAAATGAACCACAAAGTTACCTGATTACCAACATAATTGTATAACCTACATTGTATACTGCAAGTATTCTTTAGGTGCCCTATATTTTTTCATTTTATCATATGAAATGCAGAACAGAGCCAGGAGGTGGGAGTCAGGGTCAGTGGGAGTGATGCTATTGCTGAGGGGTTTTACTTTTTCAAAGATTTTTAACATAACATAAATTAAAGGAAATGAGGAACTGTCATGAACCACTAGAATTGTTTCTGATAATTTATTTGTTGTTTTATTTTTTTTGAGTACCAACTACTAGTGTGCTTCCACATATATGGTGGTATATAGAGTAAGAAACACTTTTTTCCTTAATACCTACAAATGGAAGATGTCTTACCAATCATAGCAAATGTGAACACAATACAAGCAACACTGATGTTTAGTAATGGCTGCTCACAATATCTTGAGCTGCGTTTTCTAAACAGAGAGGAATAATTTAAATGATTATTTCTCACTTCATCATGTATGTTAAGGGACATCACTCTAATTGACTATGGGAGTGAGACAATTTCAGCCAACATTGGATTCTTGGATAGGCATTCCTATATACATGTAGCAGCCAGTTATTTGTTGACAAAACTGCCATTTTTAGTTGATAATGAATATTCGGGGTTTTTTTTAAGTACTGTAGTGTGAGAAGAGCTGTCCTGGCCTCAACATTTCATAAAAGCCATCTTTGTATATAAGAAGAGGGTTCTAAGAAAAGCAACCAAATAATAATAAAAAAAAGGCAAAAAATCCTACCAAGAAACCATGTTGCCTGAAAATACCATGTTTGCATGCACATCCACAGGGTGAGCAATGATGTTTTGCAACTGTAAAATGTGCTATCTATCATATCTTACCAGTCATTTTAAGGGAATACTTACAGTAAAGAAACATAGATTTGTGGGACCAAAAACAGCAATGAAAACATTATTACCACTATTCTCCTATAGCAGAATAAAACAGTAAAAATAGAATGACACATTAAATTTTACAACAAAGAAAACTAAGGTCAGTGCTTCTTGGGGATAGGTGGGCACATTTTTTAATTGAAGATTTTATTTGGCAATACCAGCACTGTTGTTCACAGTATTAGGAGAACCTAGCACTCCTTGCCTCTTGGAATTTATATACTGCTAACAAATTTTCTTCATGAGGGAATTTAATATCTCTCTTCTTGGCTTATGATGATATAAAAAAACAAAATATCTCTAACTAAAGATGTGTTGACCAATTCTCAGACACATTTTTGGTAACATGACAAATCAGAGCACAATGCGCATTCTTTATTAGGCAGATGTTTCCTCTTCCTGGTATGTGCTTCATGACTGGATGCCATACAGGTGTTACCTCAATGAACATCCTACTTAATAATAACTTACATCCAAACATGAAGTACATATTAGGCTCTTCCTTCTTCCCCTCTCCTTCCCCTCCCCCCACCAGATACATTCTGTCTACAAGATGCCCCCCCCCCACAAAAAAAAGAAAAGTTCACATGTGTAAAATGAAGTTTATCAGATAAATAAATAATGTAAAACTGTGAAAGAACATGGATATATTTAAAAAATTGTTTTGTAATAAAACGACAATTATATTAATGCACCTATCAAAGTAAACCCCAGGGGATAGGGGGTGGGGATGGGCAAAAGTCGGGCATTTTATCATCTTGTGGGTCCCAAGGGCCGAGGCATTTGATCAGGCCAGCTTCCAAGAAAACATATCAGGTACATGTACATTTCTCCTTGGAGGAGGGGCATATTGTGATCATTTGATCTGTGTTTGTTTCCCGACCCTCGGGATTTTGACAGATATTTTTTGTTATCGATCATATCCCAACCCCCTGCCCGCACTCCCCCCTCTTGGGGTTTACTCTGATAGGTGCATAACTATTACAGATTAATAAACCATTAGTTCATTACTGCGTAATATTTAATGGCTGCAAAAGGTTAGCAGTACTCAACATACTTCATTACAACCGAATCTTAAGCTTACTAGTGAAGGTCACCACGGTTTCAAGCTTTATTTGAGTTCGAATAAAAAATATCTTAAAGCCTATGAAACTAATCATTTTGCACAAAGAACTAATGTACTGTACTACTTACACAGCCTTGCGATTGCCCTTGGGAAACCATCTGGTAAAATGGTAAGCACAGTGAGCCAGAAAGTAAAACCACATCTTGTCAATCTTTAGCCAGAAGGTAGAAATTTAAGCTTCAATTATTTTCTCGATGGATGACTTTCGTTGCTAAAAAACAACTTCCCCAGCAACTGGCAAATAATTCACATTTTAGAACTAAATTTAATTTTGATCTCCAAAATGTCTGAACTCGAAGTTCTCTGCCTCTAGATCTTTAGGTTGGGTCCTAATACCGACCATAAAAGTCGACTTAAGTTGGAAAATTAGCACCTTTTTCTATTGCTCAATAGAAACACTGAACAATTTTGGAATCCATCCGTCCACCATTTTGATTCTTCTTTTATAATGTATTGCCCTTTCTCATTGGTCAATATAAACCAACCAAAAGAATCGTTCATTGCTATGCAAATGAGCGAGTTTGTAAGCGTGTTTGTTATTGGTCGAAAGCTAGCCTATAAAAACTCCCCTTAGATATTCTTACCAACATAGTCATTGAAAATGGCGGACATCAAAGGGTCAGCTCTGATTGTTTTGGTAGAAGGAGCCGAGGAAATGGAAGCTGTTATCACAGCAGACGTACTTAGACGTGGAAAGGTAACAGTGGATGAAAATGCGTCTAAAAATGTACGGTGAAATCTCCAGAAGACCAGAAAACAAGAAGCTAAAATGTTTCACGTGTGCATCAGCTGGAAAGTCAAAATCTGTCTTTTCTGGTCTTGCTGTGGACTAACTGTTGAGTTTTCTGACTATGGACATTTCTTAAGGTCGCATGTCTGTGTCTTCACTTCTTTGTATTCTTTTTTATATGAAAACAAATTACATTTGGATGGGGGAGCTTGAGAGGGCAAGCAGAAGAAGGGGCTAGCTGGGCTGGGGGGGGGGGGGGGGGGGGGGGGCGGGGGGTGGGGTGGATGTGGGGTAGGCGAGGTGGGAAGACAGTGGTGGTACTACTTATGTCTTACCTTTGTGTCTAATGATAGCAGTGTTTTGCATTGCTGACTGTTAAGACCAGTTTACATGGTATAACCTTTGCTTACAGCTGCCACATGCAATCTGTTTACATTGTGTTGTAAGCATGGTGTAAGCAGATTGCATGCAACAGCTGTAAACAAAAGTTGTACCATGTAAACATGGCCTTTGCAAACCAACCAAGAGGAAAGCATCATCAAATATTCACCATTTCAGTTCACTTAACAAATATATGTACAAAGCATTCAATCAAAGGTGCAAGGTACAGATTTGAATAAGCCTTTGAAAACTTCTTAGTTGAGTCTCTTATGAATGCTTTGTTTGACCAGTGAACCAATATATGGAAAGTGGTCAATATTTATAATATTAATTATTCATGCATAAGATCTCTATCCAATCCACACTGAGTGTGCATTGATCTCACTTGCTAATATTTTGTTATCAGTTATTGATCATTAAAAAATAGAAACATTTCACAATAGTGCTCATTAACATTTTATTATGATTTACAGGTGAAGACTGTGATAGGAGGCTTAAGAGGCCCTGGTGAAGTGCTATGCAGCCGTCAGGTTGTTATTAAACCTGACATGGGGATTGATGAGGCTTTAAAGCAGGTACAGTACGCATTCCAGTTAAAATGATGTAATTCAGCTACATATTAGTACAATATACATGTACTGTTGTGAATTCCATGTGAACCTTCGAGATTTTGCTGGTGTATTGCCTGTAAATAGCCAGTCAAAAAGAAGCATTTTCAAAATGTTAAGATCTTTTTTGGACTTTAAACAGTTCTGGAAAAAATATATATTTATTGGCCAGTCTTGAATTAATGAATGTTGAAATTTTAGGGTCCTTATGATGCCGTCATCCTACCAGGAGGAGGAGAAGGAGCTGAGAACTTGGCAAAGGTATGCATGTTCAGTGTTAGTCACTTCACAAAGGTGGCTTGAATTCATTTCTTAGATGATGGGTTGTGGTCCATGTGTCTTAAGAAATACATTTGCTACAAAACTAGTAAGACATACATCTACTTGCAAAACTGCCAATTAATTATTGTTAAATAGCTGACAAAGGACCATTAAACAGCAGACAAATTGCTGACAGACAACCAACAAACTACTGTTGAACAACCAACAAACAGCCAGCTCGGTCAACAGCTCAATTGGGGTGCTATTCTACACAATTACCATACAATGCAAATGCTTTTATGGGCATTTGCTGGGTACTCAGTGTAGCCTGTTAGAACATGATTTATAATTTAATACATACTTAGATGATATTATATGCATTGGGCAAGCAGAGATATACAGATTACATCTTAAATTTATTGTTGACAAAATCTCTCACAAGTGAGTAAATTAGTAAGCAAGTAGGAGATATTCAGCACAGGAAGATAAAATTTATTTCTCTAAGTGTCCATGTAATGTTCTGTTTATGTTTTATATACTGTACATGTCAAGTGAATGAAATAAAGGATCAGGGAAAAATATTATGGCTATTTTTGATTGGCTGATAAGAGCGTAATCATGGCAACAGTGATATCCTCACATGTGAAGGATAAAAATATCTTCACTGTGTACAAAGTTTTAGAAACAGGAAAAATCCTGACATTTCATTCAATGATATGTATGTAATAAAATATGATATATTTATTATAATTAGTAGCTTTTTTCTTTTACTCAAAGTCTGAAAAAGTGAAAGAAATACTGACAGAGCAGTACAACAGAGGTGGGATAGTGGGTGCCATATGTGCAGGTGAGTCATTAATTTCACAGCTGGCTCCAGATCAAGAAAAAAGGTCAAAACTTTTATTACTATGTAAATTCTTCCAAAATTTAATTTACTCATACCCTGGAAGAAGGTTCACACTGTACATGGCCCATCTTTGAAATCCTTAAGGCTCAGACACACAATACGATGTTGCTTGCAATGGGAAAATTGCACCATGTGTTGACCTGTGTAACTGCTGTGTGCAACATTGATTGCCTGCAATTTCCCCATTGCAACAGTGTGAACAGGCAACATCATGTTGTGTGTCCGAGCTTTAAGTCTATTCTAATCCAGATTTCTGGGCATTTGGATTCCACAGTGATGCTAGTCCTGCTGTAAAATCCATGTATATTGACTACATGTATCTTGTGAAAACTGATCAGTACATAATATGTAGTGAGATACTTTTACTGTAGACATAACATCAAGAATGTTGGCTACAAACTATTAACAGTGTACTTATCATTGGAATGTATAATGTATTTTTTCTTGTTGATTTTAGGTCCAACTGCTTTTGCTGCTCACGGTATTGGAACAGGGAAAACAGCAACATCATATCCAACTTTAAAGGACAAAATGACAGGTAAAATGTTTATAATGTAATATTTCATGCATGATAGAGTACACACAGTATATCCATGAAACAAATCAAAAAGTATGTAATAACCTTTATAGCAGATGGTGGAGATATAGCTATTTCAATTAACGTTGTCGCTGAAAAAAATCCTAATAGCTTTCAATTATCTTTTGTTTACCAACCGTTGTAGGCTATCTAGGAATTAAGGAATATATGTCCAAGTTGTGGAACAGTGAGTTTCTTATTTTAATAATGTCACGGTGAAAAACAATTTCATGATTCCGCTCTCAAAGCTCTAGGCTTTAGGCTTTTTTCAGTGACAACATTAAGTGAATTAGCTATATCACTGAAGCAGAACAGTTGAGAACAAAAGAAATTTTTGTGTTGCTTTGTGTGGTTCATGCAGGAGGGAATTCTTAGTCAGTAAATAAATAGTTGATAACAAAATATCATTACACTCTAAATAGTTAGTAATTGTTTCACAGATATATGGCATACACTCTATCCAGTAACAGCAGACCATATTCACCAGTTTCCATACATTGGTTCACTGGTCAAACACAAAGCATTCAGCCGAGGCTCCAAGAACAAATTTGCATAATCCTTTGAAACTAAGGCCACTGGACCTTGACATATATGCTTCAATATACCACTAAAGTAATAATTGATATGTGTATATTTGTTTGATATTTTCAACAGGATACAAGTATTCTGAGGACCGGGTTGTGAGAGATGGAAATTTGATCACCAGCAGAGGTCCTGGTACTGCATTTGACTTTGGCATTGAACTAGTGCGGGCAGTACGAGGTGATGATGGGGAAGCTGACAAGCTTGCCGCACCAATGCTGTTGAAGTAGTTTAGCAGATGATTCCATGGCCAACAACAAAGATTAATTCCAAAAAATAAGACCAAACATGTCCGTTCCCAAATTTGCTTAGGTGATCATAAAACAATGCCCCAAGTCAAGGTTGGTCTTGATAAACAAAAGAATCAAGTTCAGTCTCAACTTGGAACCATTGTTTTGTGATCATCTGAGTAAATTTGGAAAAGGTCTATTGATCATAAATTAGTAAGGTTGTAAGATGTGTGATGTCAGCGTCTTTGCATAGTCTAAATTGGGTTCAAGCCGGAAATCTAAATTTAGACCGCTGGCTTTAACCCGCTCAAGATTGTAATCTGTCCAGTCACGGATTTTGGTTGTCCACACTTAAAACAAAAAAAAAAAAACAAAAAAACAAAAAACAAAAAAAAAAAAATGAAGTGGTTGTGACAAGGAGCGAACCAGTGAACCCTTAATATACGCTATCCCAACCACTAACCCTAAACCTAACCAGTACACCACGAAGTGATTTCGCTTGTCAGTTTTCCCTTTTTTTTTTCCTATTTACACTCTGTGAGGACGCTCTACACAACGATAGTGCTGGATTGGACAGATTACAATCTTGAACGGGTTCAAGCCAGCGGTCTAAATTTAGATTTCTGGCTTGAATCCAATTTAGACTATGCGAAGACGGTGGTGATGTCATATTGGGGGGAAGTTAATGGGTTTATTGGAATGAGGTGGTAGAGATCTCAGTCCTCGGGTCAAAAATTGACTACATCTGCTAAAAGCTTCTTGCAATCATAATCTATCCCTGAGTTAAATCAATTTTTCATACTTAGATGTATTTATGAGTTTATCCGTTGTTAGGTTCTTGATGACAGTTTTTATAACTACCCCTTTTGAGGAGCTTGAAGTATTATGAACCCTCCCCCTGCTAATTTATGAACAGTCCCTTAAATATCATCAGATAAATTGTACACCTGTTTCAAAAAACATAGTCACAGCCAAAAGCAACAAACCAAAAGACCAAGACCAAAAGCAAACGTCTGTGGTCAGGATATGAGCTGAGTTTTCGGCCACACATTTGATCTTGGGAAGCATAGCTGCCTGCCATTGTAAAAAGACTAAAATGACCGCATCTAAATGGATGAATTACTGAATTACTGCCTTGTGACTTGGCTTGTTGCTTTTCGCTGTGACAACGTTTTTTGAAATAGATGTACATTTATATACCTATTTCAATAAACGTTGACGTTGGGCAATCTGAATCTGAGACGGAACGTAATTTGTTGCTTTTATATTTTCATACTAAAATACGTAAAGGCGCATTTTTTAACTCAAAATTACATTTGAATTTTACAACAAACTACATCATTCGGCTTTATAAACATATAAATTTACAGCTAGTCACTCCGTCTTAGATGTCAGATTGAGATCTCAGACCGTCAACGTTTTTGGAAACAGGTTAATGCAAAGAAAGGAGATCTGATAGCACACTAGCATGATAATGAAATTGTCTGCTATAGTTTTGTAGTTTATGGATGAGTTTAAAGTAAAGTTTATGAAAGTGAATGCTTGGATGAAAGCTAAAAACCCATTGTTTCTGTACATTAGTTCTTCTTGAACTATTAAAGGTAGTGTTTAAAAATAAAAAACCTGGGAGTTTTTTTGTGATGGCCTGACAAAATGGGCCTGAAACGGGGTGATGCCGATGCTACTTCCCAGCCAAATCTTAATTTTTACAAATCACACTTTCTAGGATCCAAATCCCAAACTTTTTTCTTTAAAGTAATTTTTCCATTCCCATTCCGTGTTTTCCCAATCCCAGGGAAATGGAAAAATTATTTTAAAATTTTAAAATTTTAAAATTATTTTAAAATTGTTTTTTCCCAAGGCAAAGTAGCCAAAGGCAAATCCCAGTTTCCGTTTTACCTCTTCAGGACCCTCTGACTAAGGACAAAACAAACAAAAAAAAAAAAAAAAAAAAAAAAAAGGAAAAAGAGATAAGTAAAAGCTAATAAATCCAGGACTAATAAAAACGAAAACAAAAAGATTAATAAACTGAAGCAGTGTTTCATGACATCTGTAAACTTTTTCTATTTTTATTATGCAGATTTCATGATTTTTAGGACATTTGAAAAGACGTCTAATTTAGTTGCATCTGAAGGACTAGAAATAATTTCCTGTCGTTACTCGGACGACAGTCATTTTCCCGCGAAAAATAAATATTGGCTCAATCACAGGAGGCTGGACCCGCAGTGTAATATTTAGTCATGCTTCGATAATCAACAACTAAATTGAATTATAATTCGAGCTGCATGCGTTTCATCACTGTATCGCCAAAGTCACAGATCAGGAGTGCTTTTGCCAACGAACGATAGATTAAAATTACTTGAAAGATTGAGTTCTAGTTGCTAAGACTTGCAGGTAAGGGAGAGTTTATGAATGGTATACGTTCTTGTAATAGTTTTTGAACTTTTTGTTGATCAAATAAGTGAAAAATGTGGCTAGATTGAGTGATAAGCAAACTGATCAAACCATGTATCACTGAGAGCAATTAATGCAAGCTTCAAAAGCTTCTTTGACTTTATACAATTTAAACAAAGATAAACATATATAGACGGATATATCCATGATATATCTGTGCTGTTGTGGTTTATCTTGACGGAGCACGTGGACTCTGATTTATACTGAATATTTTTCCTCGTTTCTCTGTACCCTACCTCAAAGACAAGCAATTCGATTACTGTACCAGTATATCATTTGTCGTTGGAGTAAGATTAATAAGTTCAGAGTTTTTTCCTTGGATGAAGAATCTTTCTAACGAACGAATGGCCAAGTAAATAGTTCTTTTTAGTGACTCAAGCAATCTCTTACATTAATATTCATAGCAACACTATACATGGGTAAACAATCATCATTGCTTTTGGATTGCGTTCATAATTATGATTTTTAAACAGTCGATAGAAGAGTAAAATTCCCTTCTAGCCAGGCCAAGATTATTTGAAGACCCAAGTTGTTGCAAGAGTTAAGTATGTATTGCATACTCACACGGCTGTGTGGTTAACTTCCTTTCAGTAATACGAAATTAAAGTTAATTAATCAAAGTTAAATATACTTTATTCATCGGTCGTTAGAATATTTTCATCCTCAATGACATGATGAGAGATCATACATTGAGATAACTATGCACTAATTGAAATCACTATCCGCCTACCGCCCAACCCCCCCCTCCCACCCACCCCCCGCCTGGGACAGGGCGGAAAATTTTAAATTCACGTACTTTTAAGGAAGTAGTTTTCCGTGACCACGCTTTCAACTTGTCTGATCAAAACGTCTTTAGCACCAGTTATCGGGCTAGCTAATATAAGATGAAAGTTTCGATTGATGTCAATTTTACCTCGATGTATTTATGTATATGATTATCAAGTTTTTTGCAAGGATCGAAGTGTACTCTCGTGATTTGTAATAAACTTGTCGTGAATTGCAATACCTGTCGTGGTTTGTAATAAACTTGTCGTGAATTGTAATACCTGTCGTGGTTTGTAATACACCTTTGCTGTAAATTGGATTAAAAAGAGCTTTGAGTGGGCTTTCTTTCTTTTTCTTTTTCTTTTTCTTTTTCTTTTCTTTTCTTTCTTTCTTTCTTTTCCTTTTTGCTCGTTCACACATCCAACTAAATCATGCTTACAATTATCATCATTTTTAGAAATTCAGCAATTGTAATTTATTCATATTTTACAAACCTAGCCAATATTATAATTACTCCAATCAACCCTTGCTGATTATTGACCAATGTATTGTTCTGATTCAATTATCTGTCATTAAATTTTTCATAATTATGATCATGTTTCTCCGCCGTGTTTGATGATTTTCGAGTTTTGGAATAGTATTGCTGCTTTTTTAAAATTCCTTTCACCGCTGCCTATATATATACATACATATATAATATAATTGAAATTTGATTGATAATTGATAATTGAAAAATTATCAGCTTTTACTGAATTTTATTTAAAACCCTTAGATAATAAGTTACCATCATTTGTTAGAGATACTACAGATTTACTAAATAGAATAGAAAATTTAAATAGCTTAGGACGCC
>JAAAQI020135117.1:0-12906 GCA_011800005.2 Stichodactyla mertensii
GACACCTAATCACCATTCCCCATTTATCCCACAAACTGTTGTCATGGTAATGTGTCTAATGGGTTGGGAGCATTAATTAGCTTTCCTGTGAAAAGCAAGGCTTCAGTAACGTTTGCACTATGAATTTTTCCTTCGGATCGTAGTTTACGCTTATTTTCCTTCAAAATTTTGTAGGTATGCATGCATTTTAAAAATCGCGGATATCTAGAAAACCACTTCAGGACACCCCTTTTTTCAGATTTGAACTCGGCATTAAATTTCAGCTCATTTCCAGTAGTAGCCTACAGTGAAGATTGTTGGTAAGCAAAAGATAAATGAAAGCTTTTAGACTTTTTCAGCGACAACGTTAATTGAAGTCGCTATATATATATATTCCTGCTAGAACACTCTAATCTTCCAATGAACGCCAACTTACGTATCAAAAGAAAACGCTAACATTACAAGATTCTGCTGTCAAAATATTGAACAACCTTCCGTTGAACGTTAGGTACACTGCTAACACATTTTATTTATAATAATAATAATAATAATAATAATAATAATAATAATAATAATACTTGTTATTGTTATTGTTATTGTTATTGTTATTATTAAGCTTTATTTACTTGCCTTTTTTTCCTTTACATAAACATTATTAAATCAAGCATCTCATTCTAGTTCATTTTAATGACCTTACCGGTCTGTGATGAACGGATGCATAAACCATTTATTTCATTGACTCAAGTCTGTGCAAGATAACTCCATTCAAAGATTTTATTGAATTTCAAAAACTATGGCGGACTAATAGCTTTTCTTGTTGTGCTTTTCCCAATTACATTTTTATGATTAAAAAGCACTTGATCTCAAGTGAACCACTCGATGCGGAAGCAAAGTGCTAAACACAAATGATTAGATTAATATAAACTATCTGTTTAGATTCAAATCGCAATACCATTTGATGTACTTTCTTTAGACTAATGGAATACCAGTCGAGGTCACGTTCAACAACCTTTAGCAGGGGCGGATCCAGGATTTTACAAACGGGGGTAGATAGTCCTTCAAGGTATCTATTCTCCATCAGAGTTCAGAATCGGTTTTCAAGACGTCTAAAATTAAAGTACAAAACAGAGTTGACTTTTATAATATGTATATATTATTTAAAATTAGTTACGAAATGCAATCATATCTGTTGTTTTAATTTAAAATATTCATACTTTTGATTGTTAACACCTCTAAAGATGGGGGTGGAAATCCACCCAATCCACACACCCCCCTGTATCCCTGTTTAGAAGATTTCAGACAATGACATTTCGGTAAATAACTGGGACGAATTAACTAGCGTTCCTCTAATTTTCGTGAGGATGTAAATTAATGAAGACTAATTCAAACAACTACTTGTTTCCTGGATACTTTCAAACCACCCACGCCCGCCTGCCAAAAACTTAATATTTGTCTATTTGTTTATGATTACTTGAAAACAAAACAATCATGTGAAAACTGAATACTGAATTGAAAGTCATTGTTAATTTATACGTCTTATTGATTTGCCGTCTTATAGCTTGTTCTCTCTGGCCGTAGGAGAACACATGCACTATAAGAGTGACACACCACTAACCATGGATATTTTTATAGTATTCGGTTCTGCATTTAAATGACATTTGCCTTTTGTTTCTCACTTCTTTTTTCCTTTTTCCTTTCTCTCTAATTAAGTATAAACTCTTTGAACAGGTTTTTAGACATTAACTTTCAGCGCCGGAAAAAGTGGCCCATAAATCATATATATCTTATAACTTTATCAAATCCATTTCTAACGAAAACCATTTATATTGCTTAAGGTACTACGGCTCCACTTCTACTCGTGCATCGAGACTTTTTCGACCGATTGCACCTTTGACTTAAGTAGAATATTGACACTGGGATAAAACTGTAATTTATTTTGAAAAAAATAATTGGACATTCAGACGGTTTTTGTTAAGGACTCTTAAACTGTTTTACTCAGGAGGAACACCCATTTTCCAAACCATTTTGAGGCTCTGACTCTTGTTGTATTAATCATTTTGTCATCTCGGCTTCTGCGGCCGAGGAATCGATAGTGTTCTGTTCAAAAAAAATTTTTTTGATATCGGTGAATTTCATAATGCCCAAACAGAGTTCAAAATGTTGGTAAAAGATTGGTTCTAAGTGCTCTTCATTTAAAAACATTATCTGGGGCAGATTTTAAGAAAATCGGAAAACTTTTCACAAATTCATTAATTTTGGGGCCTATATTACCACGTATTCTTGCCGCATTTACATCTACAGATTATAACCTACAGATAAATCCAAAATTTGTACTAGTTGTTATTCTGTGCAGCTTGGTCGTTTTTGTTGCGATTTTCACTATATGTTTTTAATCTACTGTTTCTAATCTTTTTTCTTCTCAAACCTTTTCAACAAACACAAATTGTAAATACACAATATGTAGTTAACATTATATTCTGAAAGTTTCCAATGAATCGTACAGACAAAAGTCAAGATGTTTGGAAGGGGCGAGGGGGAATAGAAGAGGTTCGAAATCTAATACAGCGGCTAAACAAGTGAATAATTTAAAAAGTTATCTACACCAATATAATCTAGAATAAAAGGACTACGACATAGAAATAAAAACTAATCGGCTTGGAAGAGGCGGAAAGCGAGCGAAAAAGGTTTCAAAACTCGCTCCCAATTAAGTTGGAGCCACTTAATTGCACAAGGTATAGCTTTGAGTAAGGCCATCGAAACAGAATATTCAAAATATTAATATCATTCAAAATATTTGGCAATCCTCCCCAAAGATTAAACTTTTTCCCGAGGTAACAGGGTTATATATAGAACTCTTTAAAAACCGAAAAAAAGAAATTAAGAAACGTGAAGACAGACGCCCTCAAGTCATTCTTAATGACCGAATACGATAAGATACTTAAAAACCACGAATATTAAATTAAAAGCCCTGGGTTGTTTTTTTCGCCGCTAATGAATACCAAAACGATCTATCATCTGCAAGCATAGTTCTCTCTTTCCTAGTGCTATTGGATTATTTAAGTCTCTGGAATAGCTATCCAATCGGGAGTAAGATCTCAATTGACCATAAGTACTTTATCTGAACAGAGTTCGCCGCTTAGGTACTCTATAGAGACGGACAGTTGAAACGGAAACTCGAGCTCAAGGAATCACTTGAGTACATCTAGAAAGAAAACAGATGTCTTGGTGTAGATCCTTTATAATTTTGGTACTAGGGGCTATCTAGAGAGAAAAGATTCATATGTGATTCACATTGCGTCTTGTGGTGATGGTGCCGGTTTGAACGACAAGCAAAGTGGGTGAGTTACAAGTATATGTATATATTAATACAACTTTATATTAAGCTTTCTGAGTTAATGTTTGCAATTTTTATGTGCTTGTGGTAAAAAGAAACTGTCGTGCGACAGGTGAACCTAAGGGCCTAGGAAATCCAATTTAATTCTCTCTCTCTCTCTCTCTCTCTCTCTCTCTCTCTCTCTCTCTCTCTCTTTCTTTCTTTTTCCTGTGATCAGTACTCCAGCGATGAATAGATTGAAAGATTGAAGATATCCGCTACTGAAAAAGTCTCGTTAAGCTTAGAACATTTTTTTTGTGTTACATAGCACGAAAAATGTTCTAAACTTAAAGAGCCTTTTTATGGCTGGAGTAGTTGCTACGACTACCCAATAACTTTTTAATTTTCTTTTGTTTATTTTCGCTTCTTTCCTTCTTTCTTCTATTACTAGCAGTTCGATGGCAGGAATGAAAAGATACTAGAATGCAAAAAAATCTTTTTTTGTTGTTGTTGTTGTGTTGCAGCTGAGCCCAAGAGCTTAGGAGTTAAGGTTTCATCACTCGTTCTTTTATTTGCGGGGAGGGGATCAGCAGAAAAACGACAGGCAGTAAGAGGGGGAGGGTCACATCGAGTAAATTTGTTCGAAAATGAGGAGGTTCACTTAATTCCCATAGTGCCTCACGGGGGATCAGATCATTTTTATGTTGACAAGTCATGGCTGGTCCTTTATTGCTTTCCGTGACTTACTGGAAAGCAGAACTTTAGCTGTGAAAAGAATAAAAGATAATACACGTAAGGTCCATTAATGGCCATTAATGTTTATTTTGTCTCTAACTGTGCACAGCAGAGCCTTAATTAAGAGTTAAGAGTTTAGGAAATCAATCGGACATTTATCATTCTTTTATTTGTATGGTTCCTTTTTTTCTTCTTGTTCTTGTTCTTCTTCATTTTCTCCTTTCCTTCCCCGATATGATCAATTTTCAATTTTTGCTGTATTTAAGGTTAAAATCCCGGGGAGTGGGGGGTACTCCCTATATTAACCTATAAGGGGATGCTCCGCCCGAAAGGGGAACCCTTTTAGGCCAAAGGTATAGAAAGGGGTTGGGAATTTGCGAGTTCGGGTATAGAAAAGGTTAGCACTAAGGGTAAGTACTAAGGGTAAACACTAAAGCTAACACCGTGACATATTTTTATCAAGGGCACAAAAAAAAAAAAAAAAAAACCGGTACGTATATAAAAGGGGTACCTTTTCAGGCAAAGGTAGGTGAAAGGAGTACCTTTTTTGCAGAGTCCGGGGGGAGCATCCCCGGACATTATAGCTAGAAGTACCCCCCGGGGTTAAAAGGGGTTAAAAGATGCAGCGAAGGGTATATACTAAAATGGGACGTTTACCAATTCGTAGATTTTGTCAGTCTTGAAAACAGCATAAGAATATAAATCATAATTCGGTTAATCTGTAAAAAATTAATTGCGCTAAGAGTTAGATACAGTGTTATCGAGTTGAAAGTTCAGTTTTCCTCATACAGAGTCTTTGTTGGCTTGGTTTCAGCCGGTATCACGTGACAGAGCCAAAAATAAGTGACTTTGTATGGGGAATATTATATATAGCATTTTCCACGGTTACTAAAAATAGATCTATTGCACAGCCTCATGGGATTGAAATGCGGTCAAAAGTTTCGTAAACAAAAGCCTAGGATATGTGGAGAAGCAGATATAATCTGATTTAGAGTACCTCTTTTATGAGGATATGGGGAAAATAAAACAAGCAAAGACTGCTGTTGGGGAGAATGTGTCAGATTCACAATATTCAGAGGAAATGGCTGAGGGTACGTTTATTCCCTTTCCGAAGCCTGGGAAGATTCACGATTGCATGACTCCATGGAAGAGCGAACTGGCAAAGATTAGGACAAGAAAAATCATGATTTGAACTTCACGAAACTTTAACAAATCTCAAAAGACTCGCGTGTTTGTCCGCATTTTAATCCCACAGTGCACAGCGAGCGAACATCTTGACGTCATCTATGGAAAGTGCAATTCAACGAGCCATATCTTAGTTGTTATACACTAAAATGACTCCAAATTTTCTGTCAGTCTTCACATTCACTAGTATTTTATCAGTTAGTACCAAATATGATTTTTGAAAAAATATTACGTCATAACTTTAGTACTCTATACATTTTCGTTTTTCAGTCAATTATGTTATGATTAATTTTCAATTTTTCCCCCCACTGTGCTTCCTTTCTTCATAACAGCAACGAATATCTCATACAAATGGGATAAAATTAAAACTGATTGATCTAAAAAGCCTCTATTCCGGTTTTCCATATCGTTAAGATCAGTCATGATTCTACTTTCCTGAGATCCAGAGGGCTATATAATGTCAATAAAAAAAAAAAAAAGAAAAGAAAAAACACTTAATTGGCAAGCTTTTTGGATGATTAATGTCCTCGCAGCCATCTACTTATTACTATTCCCAAAATCTACTCAACGACTTGTTTGAAAATTTAGCAGTTATATAATAGGAGTCATACTGGTTATTTTCCTTTCGCAAAACCCGAACGGACGTACGTTTAATGGTTCGCCATTATTATCTTTTTAGTGAGCACGAACAACTAATTCAGAGCGAATAACCAACCGCTTCACAGGGATTTTTACCCATACTCTCTTTTCGGTCCAGTCGCGTAGGCTTAAGGCCGGTTTTAACGACAAGGTTTTTTTAATTGACTTTATTTTTACTGGTTTCTTATTCTCGACTTTAGGGCACTTTGAATATATATGATAGCTTGTTATCCTTCACTGCACATGAAAACTATTGTGTTCATGCAAAGTGCCCCTCAAATTTGACGAAAGTGAGCCAAAACGAAACGCTTTATGGGTCATAAGAAAGTAGTATATTAATCAAAACGATAGAGCAGATTTCGTAAGACTGTGAAAAGGTCGCGGCACGAACACGGTCGCGACACGGTTAAGGCACGGCAAGGCAAGGCACGTCAAAATTCTAGACTAGCCATGCTTATCAGTAACGGGATTGAGACCTAGTATTCGTTCTTAAAAAGGAATCTGAATGTGCCAACGAAGTAATGAGGTTTAAAAGGAAAATCGTTAATTTTAGGCAACTGAAGGTGGAATGAGAAATCTTCGTGGATTCAATTTGATTGATCATTGAGTATTTTCTGTAAAATTGTGTGCAGCAGCCAATTCGTCGCGCCACATAATTAGAGAAACTTACAACGAGACAGTTCCCATGGCAAAAACGATTTTACGTGTAAATTTGTCTCGCAAAATAATAGTATATGGCCTTTACAAACTGGTTTAGCAGGTTGATCAAAACTTATACCAAGCAAAACTATGCACACTTCCTTATATGGAGTGTAATCTAGTCAAACCTGTTTAGAACAAAAGAAATGACGCATTTCCGTAACAAACTCAAACTCCTCAAATTCCTCACGGTCGCGGAAAGGCACGCTTACGGCACTGGCCGCGAGCTTTTCACAGTTATTTGCTCCATCACCCAACTTCAAAAGACAACATCGTTGTTCTTATTGTCTTATTACTCTGGGCAACAGGCAATAGACGTCAAAGTTACCGCTGTAATTACTTTAATCGATGATTACACGAGAGCACGTTTTCAATAAAAATTCGTCAGTTTTTAGTCTTAGAATAAAAAACAATCGCCAAGTGAGTTCCCGGCGATAGAAAATGAGTTCTCATCGACACATTTGAAAACATAAAGCTAAGAATGTGCATAAGACCACGATGTTACGTGCGATTTCATTGGTTCAAAAGGTAATTATTTCCGGGCCGATGGTCCGTGGGCGTTTCGTTCATTCAATTTTTTTTTTTTTTTTTTTTTTCAATTTCTGCTAGAATTCAATTTTTTGAAAATTGAATTCTAGCAGATTTCAATTTTTTAAAAATCAAAATCGCCTATATATTCCTTTTCTTCTCATACTCAAATATCTTTCGGCTTTCGATCGTCGTCTTCATTGAAAGAATCTAGCTGGGGGATGCGGGCGCAAGTTGGAGATCATCAGGGGAGGGTGGGTGAGTGGCGTTTGATGTGTTGGCTAATCACGTGACGATTTCGCGCCTTTGCTTGAAACCAAACACATTCAACAACATGGATGATCTTGTAGAGGAGATGATTTTTTAAGGCACTAGTCGTTGAAAAAAATGTGGACACATAAGAAAACTAATGCGTTCTTGAAAGAGAATTATCGAGATAGACGTGGTATAAGTGAGATGAGCTATTGTGAAGCGCACAATTATTCACAAAACGTCAAGGCTTCCATTACATGTGAAGCACGGGTCAGTGGCAGTTGAGTTACTAGCTTCTGAAGACATTTCTGCGGGTCTTAAAATGTCCATCTTACAGACATAATAGTGTTAAATGATTAAAGTGCCAAAATTTCCGAAAACTCGTGTAGTGTCACACGAACAAAAGGCGCGAAATAGTCACGTGGTTAGCCAACACATCAAACGCCACTCACTCACCCTCCCCTGATGATCTCCAACTTGTGCGCCCGCATCCCCCAGCTGCCCCGTATAGGCTTTCAATGAAGAAGGCGATCGAAAGTAGAAAGATAATTGAGTTTGAAAGAAAAGGAATATTTAAGTGATTTTGATTTTTAAAGAATTGAAATCTGCTAGAATTCAGTTTTCAAAAAATTGAATTTTGGTGGAATTTAAATCGATGCAGGTGAAATCAATTTTCAAAAAAATGATTTCTGCTGGAATTTAATCGTTGGGCATGAATTTAATTTAAAAAATAATAATAAATTTTGAATGAACGAAACGCCCACGGACCGCCGATGTTGTCCACAGTTAGCATGACTGTAGGTCGAAGCGTCACCTTTGGTAAAGAAGAGAACTTTAATCAAAATAAGAAACGATACAGAAGTATAAAATTTAAATAGGTATTCAAATCGTGAAGTGAGGGTCTACTTACTTTGCTTAACAAAGTTTCGTCTGGGCTTTTGACTTGACAAGAGATGTTTTTGGAGTTGGGCAATGTCTAAAATGTCGAAAAACAATGTAAATCATTTACACTGTCTAATTCCACATGGATGACAAGATAAAAAGGAGAAAGTTGAAAAAGATAAGTAAAAATGAGACTTGCCAAGAATAGAAGATAGGTTAAAAACCTGAATTACCTGTTCTAACTGAACATTTGATGCCTCATATTCTATACTTACATTTGATAGTGGAAATGTTTTGGACTTTCCCATAGATACTTATGTTATTTGGCTGCAAAGAAAACATTTAATTTTATTTCATGGCACTAATTAGGAGAAAATGATAAAGAAATCAAACAAACTCATTGAATCCAAACTACCATCGTTTAGATGCACAAAGCGTTTCTAATAAGCTCTACAAATTCGATTATTCCGCTAAGTGGATATGATACCGAGGGCAAGAATAGACCGATCCCCGCAATCCATAGATACTGTTGCTACGTCGGACAAGCCAAAACTTTTTAGCCACATTGCTCTATGAAATAAATGTTGATCACTAAACTTTAAGAACGGTTTAGTTTTATGATGTGTAACGCGGGAAAACATAGAAACAAATAGCCAATAAATGTTTAAATGTCCCTGAAATCGAGATGTTTGTAGTTTTGTTTGTCCGACCCTCCATATTCCTTTGGGGAAAACTTTACGCTATCATTGGTAGAGCTGGTGTTGGCGGGATCAGTCTATTCATGTCACACATTTCCATATAGTGAAAGTGATTTCCATGATATTTCCATCATTTCTCATCTTCCAAGATATGGAAAAGTGTTAGAAGTGCGATTTCCAACATATTTCCATACCCTGGAAATGACGGGTGAAAGATGACGCGTGCGTTTACAAGAATTTCCATAGTATGGAAGTGATGACTCCCAATACATTACTAGGATTTATCGACTTCCATGGTAAGGAAAAGTGTTGGAAGTTGAAATTCCGACATATTTCCATGTTCTGGAGCGCGCACGATTTTTCCAGTGAAGTAAAGAAGTCTATAGGTGGGAGCCACCTTAAACTGTTTGTGCTCTTAGTTGAGAATCAATTCATGATTGCCTTCAATCGACTTGTGATCTGCAAAAATTTCAAGTGTTCTCTCGACTGAATATCTCAGAACGTAAGAAATTTGCGCACAGCAACTTAATCTCAACGCTCGGAATCTTGTCATCAATATCAATTGTCATCACGTTTATGATTTTGGAATCATTAATCATTCTGTGACACTCCTCATCTTACATTATATGTTATCATGACCAGCTGTTAAGGGATCAATTCAATCAGTAAGATAGATGTTTCGCTTTTTGATATTGAGGGCTCGATAAAAATCCGTCCGTTTGTTTTCCCTTCAGTCATTTATCCATTTATCTATGTTTTCCTCCCTCCCTCCCTCCCTCCAGCTATCCATCACAATTTATCCATCTTTGCCTAATTATGGAATATCCCACGCGACACTGGTATATTCTAATTGTAAGAATGTTGTCATAAAAAGATAAAAAATAATTAAACTTGCCATTTCTAGTTAATTTCCTATTGGGTGTTTTGCTATTTCAAATAAATGGCAAATTTAATATATTTCTCCACTACAATTCACCGCATATATGGCGGCACGAAAACCATTTTTGGAATAGGTTTTCTGAATGAATATAACAATGTATTCTGATTATTACTATTTATTTATTTATTTATTTATTTATTTGGTTGGTTTGTTTGTTTGTTTGTTTGTTTGCTTATTTTTGTGATATCGGCTAACCGTGACTTTTATATTATTTTTTATTTTTATATGATGACAATGTTTCCTTCTATTTTTCCTTCTATCTTTCTTTCTTTCTTTCTTCCCCACTGTTTGAGCGAACGTCGTGTTCTATTTGTAAAAATATTCACAAAATGAAACCCAAACAGCCCACACAAAACTAAGTCCAAACTTAATCGATAAATAGCAAACGGTGCTTGGAGATCCATTTCATCATTCCGTTAGCGCTTGGTGCGTTCACCGATATTCGGCTGATGAGGGGATAGTTAACTTAATATTATTTTTACGAACACTTCGTTATCTTTATTCATCGTTCAAAAGTAACGACATCAAGTAGTCCAAAGATTCTTTTCTATAATCCATTTATCAAAAAATATTGTCAGGCCAAGAAAGACCTGCGAGTTAACAACCCATTTTTGAGTTCTCAAAAAAAATGCATGAACGCTTGGTGGCTCTAAACGACTGAAATTTTTCGACTTTTTCTGAAAAAGTTGAAAACAGAACCATTTAGTCGTTTTACCCTACCAAGCGTGATTTCACAAAACCTCTTTTTCGAGAACTTGGAAGTGGGCTATTAACGTGCAGGTTTATTAATTATTATTAATTACACGTCGAGTGTATTTTAGTTTCTGTTGAATGCTGTTTACCCACAGAAGAAAGAAAGGGATTTTTTCGAAGAAAACACCAATATCAAGCGATCTTACCGCCGTAAGAGATGTGAAGCAGCCAATAACAAAGCGTAGCCAGTACGGTTACGTCTCAGTACGGTACAGCTACAGTACGGATACGAATTGACCGTATCGTTTCCCACCTTAGCAAATCTTTACGAGGACATTAACCAATCAGCGTGCAGTGAACTTGCACAACTTGGGAGCATTGCCCGAGGGGAGAAAATAAGAGCGCCATTGCTGCCTTGACCGAGGTTAGGGGTTCTAACTCGACCAAATTTCTCAATTTTGACTAAGGCTTTTTCAAAGAAATTTAGACCATATGACTTTCAGACTATTCTTATACTTTGTAATCAAAAAATCGTTCTATACAATTCGGTTTTACAGCTTTAAAATCGATATTATAAATCTCTTACGTACTACCTCCTCTACGAATAACAAACCAAAACAAACAAAGAGTCTTGATGCGGGTTTTGATCGAAGTAGTGAATTCAACGGCGGAACAGGCATGTTTTTCTTGTTAAAATGAATTACTGGGATGCCTGTGGCATACCAGTCTAGAAATGCGTCCGTGCCTCCGTCGTCGTCGTCGTCAGCGGTGTCACAAAATGGAAAAGTTGCGCAATAACTATTACAGCAGCCTTTGCAGGCAATACGATAGAGGGCTCCCATAAACAAAGTCACTCAAGACTGTAATCGCTGTCAAGCGCGTTATGAATGTCAATCAAAGTTTGATTGTGCATGCTTTGGAAGCAGCTGTTCCAGCATTTCAGAGAACTGAAATGAAAGCTAAATATGTCTAAAATTGACTATCAGGCTAAGTGTCAAGCTATTTTAGGTATAGATGCTTCCTAACCGGATAAGATCTATTCGATGTTGAAGTCCGTAGAAATTGTACACAGGATAACTGGCCCTGGGCTTCTTGAAAATCATTTTAATTTCTTATGAAAAGCGACTAGGGAAGATAAACAAGAACTGAAGCGGTCCAGGTCTTTGGAATTTTTATTTAGTTGAAATCAAAAGAAACAACAACACAACTTATGCATAAATAAACTTCCTTATTTTTTACTCTGTGGATATCCTAAGAATGCTAAGTGACACAAGAAGTGTGGTATGCTTTATTTGAGGCTTACATTTAAATAATTATGCAAGAGAATCTAGTATGAGGACATCATAATTTTGCGAGTCCTGATAACATTTCAAGCATCGATCATTTTACTTTGAAATTCCACATGAAAACCACAGGAAACCCAAACAATGTATTATGTATCTATCTAAAATAAACACTCATTGATAGCTTGGAAAAATAACTTTTTTTTTTTTTTTTTTTACAGAATACGAAAACATTTTAAACATTTTTTTGTTAAGCTCAAGGCTACAGGCATCCCAGTTAACGCTCTTAGAGCGTCTAGTTTAGTCATTTTCAGTATCTGACATGTTTTTACCAGGGTAGTGGCTTTGCAATTTTACGAGTTTTGTGCTGTATATTTTGGAATCTAAACTGTGTAGTTTGGTAAATGATTTTATGCAAATTTTCGTCAAACCATTGTTATTTATAAGCTTCAAAACAATCAGAATTCCCACCTGTATTTGCAGTCCATGCTAACAAGTTTGGAGTTTTGTCATACAGGCGTGGTTACAAATAATTTACCAAGACATACACGAAATCCGCTCTGATGAAGATCTCCAATTTAATGGCACAAACGCTGATTTGTCACTAAGACCCAATTCAGACGTCGAACTTTTGCCGTGCCAAATTCAATGTAAATGAGATGATAATAAGTACTAAACAAAAGGTTTGACTAATTTGCATTAGATTCGACGCGGCAAAAGGTCGACGTCTGACTGGGCCAAAAAGTATTGTGGAACAGTATCAAATATATTTTTACTTGAGAAAGGCGAAAATGAAAGATATAAATGCTCTGCATTTACAATGGTTTGCGCATGTCTAACTTTCCTAATGCCTCCCACATGGACCAGAACGACAAAGGAAACCACTTATTGGAGAGACATAGTGAGCGTTACTGGTCATAGCAAGGGGCTAATCTTGTTAGTGATGGTCATGTTTATCCTGTTTACAGTTTAGTAGTTTAGTAGTTTTTCAGTTTTTAGGGGAGCGGGGCTCATTACCCCGGCGTGAACCTGGCGTCCATGTAGGACCCCCCCCTTGCTCACGACCACCATGCTGGCCTA
>JAAAQI020135128.1:0-28639 GCA_011800005.2 Stichodactyla mertensii
ACCCGTAAATGGTTTCGCCCTGCTATACGACGCTTCAGCAATCGATGTCTGGATGTATGGTCCCAAATTAATCAATTATAAATGAAAGAAAAATCCAGAAATCCAAGCTCTAGTTCGGAAAACAGGAAATGCAGTTGAATTAATCTTCATAAGGCCGGTTTACACGGCACAACTTGTACACAGTTGTGAGCAAGTTGTAGGGTTTTGATTTACACGAAGCAATTCGTTGTTGTAAGCATGGCGTAAGCAGATTGCATGCGACAGTTGTAGGCAAAAGTTGTACCGTGTAAACCGGCCTTATAGAAGTCATGACTTTACGCAAGGTAAAGTAATATGCAAATCGACGATCAATGGTACTGTTAGTGTCATAGCCTGTAAGTCTGTTCATTTATTTTCGTATTTTATTTTGCAGTAGAGGCGCATATCCAGTCATGGTTGACACCGCTGACCTTAATAATCGCCTGTTAGGATCGCATTGGGAAAAGTTGCAGGATTATCCAAACAAAGAAGGTACTTATTCAGCTAAAAAGTATAGTTGACAATTTAATTTATTAAGAACAGCTAGGCTATGCTTATCATCACTAACGTAACAGCTTATATTCACGATAGACGCTATGATGGTTTTCGCATTGTAATGCAGATTATTCACGTGGTTGCTGAGGGGGCAAAGAACTTCAAATCTGGAGATTTCAGCTGCTTTATTAATATAATTTTAAAGTTTTCCTGTAATTATGTATGTTAACATTTTGTGGATAGATGAAATACTCGAATTTGGACTGGTTTAGGCACTAGTTTAGAAAATAAACGCCTTTTAATATTGACAGACATTGATTGATGATTCACGAGAGTCTGTCCGCACAGTAAAAAGGCTTGCGCACTTCTTATTACGTACACAGTTCACACGATTAACTAGAGAAAAATACGCCAGAATAATACTTGTGCAAACGTATTCGCTTTCCCATGGATCTTTTAAGACCCATGGCTTTCCAGACTTACGTTCTTACCTTCGCATAATAGTAAGTCTAGTAAGGAATATTAAGCCCGTAGGCCGAGGGGCGGTTCGGGGGCCCTCCCCCCACCCCCACCCCCATGTGCTGTTAAGGTCCGGGCTGGACCTCTTTTTTCGACCCTTTATAAAGGCCAAATGAAGTTTTAAAAATTGAAAATGAGCCCAAGATACACAAAATCGATAAAAATGATTTTACTGAGTATAGACTTAGTTAAGTTGTAACCTTTTTGAAATGGAGAAATGGTCTACCCCCCTCCCGTTTAGAATTCAGCCTGGCTTGAATATTCTTGTACTCATCAGCAAAAAATGAAAGTAGAGACCAGAATATTCCTACTATTAGTGATGTCTCAGCACTGACAAGAACCTCCATTATCCGCTTACCTTTGCATGTTTAATTTAGATTTTAAAGAATACCGTCTGACCAGACACATGGACAAAGGCGGAGGAAACTTCTTATACTTAGCTCAGGAAACTGACGAGAGTGTTGACGCAATCTACCAGCTAACGATCTCCGATACGAAAAGCGCTGATCCGTTCAAAGGCGTCCAAATCGTAAACTTGGTGATCAAGGACCGCAAGACTATAGTAGCTATTTTGACCGTAGAGGGCGATTACTTCGTCAGGAAGAACACCTAAGGGCATCCGGGCTCGATGATTTAGATATAGGAATCATTAACTAGGCCATATGCATTGTCAGGTCACGTGATCACTCTTCCGCCATATTGGATGGCAGCGCGAACTTTAAAATGTGCTCGTTTATGTCAAAGTCTGCTTTGGTCTTAGAAGAGGAAACTTTACTCGCGCGGAAATTTCATAATTTCCTCGACTTTAAGAACGTTAATGAGCAAAAGGTCCCAAATTTTTAAAAAAGTTTGCCTGTAAAATTAGGTATTATAAAGTAGTTTTAGAAAACGAAATAAAAGAGGCGGGTCACCGACTTCGTTTGGGAGATTTTATGTTGTAAACTTTTAAAATTTGGCCGCCATTTTGAATTTGATCGCCAGGCGTTCCACTCTCTTTTGAAGGGGCTCGAGCGCGCGCGCAGAAAGGATGCGCAGAAAAGATGCGCAGAAACAATGGCCAGGAACGTCCTACAATAAAATTGTCGTCCCATATGGTGGTCAATGACCGCTTGACCTGTCAGTGCATATCGCTTGTTATAGTCTATTTAAAATGCTAGGAAGTTCGAATTGCACGAGGCTCCGGTTGATTGACGAAATACTCATCGAAAATAAAACTAATACGCTAATATATTTGAAATATTGTCACACAGTTCTTTTTGATGATTATTTGCTACGCAGTAGACCCCGTGGGTTTACCACATACAGCCCTTTCCTCTCCCCCACCCCCTAGGGCTAGAAACGCAGGCTATTCCGGCTTTACATGTATTACGGGTTTTCGGGCACTCGTTCTCATTCACGGTTGTCGAAGACGTTGAAATGGGTCTATTTGGGGGCTTTCATTTGTTATGGCGTGGTGTGGTCGGCTAAATTTCGAGGCCACCTACACCCCATGATTCCCTGGGTTTAATCTCTTCCAACAATATGATCTTGATCATGAAAGACTTCCTGTTGTGGACTATTATTAGACAGATTTAGCGAAGATTACGCAACCTCAAAAGGACGGCGCGCACATCAAAAAGAACGCGCTTGCACCGTCCTCCTGAGGTCGTGTCGTGCTAAATCTATTGTCTGTGCCATTACACCCCAATGAAACCCTTGATCATGGAATACTTCCTGTTATGGACTAGAAATAGACTGCTTGAATATAACGGTTGTTTTCTCGCGTTAAATACCACAACGACCCCAGATCAACACGCTTACACGTTCCACGTCAAATAACGTTTGTTCGTTGAGGCGGCGCCTGAGCAAAAGCATTCATTTAATGTCACGATTTGCCGGGATGAATAAAACGCTACGGGTTTCGAGGTGGCATGCTATCACAGCTCACCACCTGCTTGCATTCTTGAAATTGATGTGGGTATAATCCGTCTCTCTCCTCTAATAGTGGTGATATGTTTATTTCACGTACGGTTTTTTTAGCACTATTATTAGCACTATATTATAAAATATTTGGGAGTTATGACGCACGCGCTGATTGGCTGGCTACCGTGTTTATATCAGAGGACAGAGACACACTCACGCTAAAACAGAGAAAAATGTTTCATTAGAGTTCGTGGCCAGTCTTTCTTTGAAAAGGCGAATTAAAAACATCTTGTGCGAAGTAAAAGATTTTCGTTAAAATTGAAATTGTCGCACGCCTCTTTCTTATGAATATTTGCTATGCAGTAGCCAGAGGACTTAGAGACCTTCTCCTGGGATTAGATTCGATTTCCTTCGCAACGTCTTAAACATGACTAGAAATATAAACAGTAAACCTGAGATGCGCATGCGTGGTGGTAATGTCGTAAAATATGCGGCACAGCAGGGGATGAAAACGAGACCCGCATGATATGAGTACGGCACGATGAGACATGAATGAACACAGAACGTTATTAATGACACGATGAGACGTGGCATACGGCAAAGTGGTGTGGTCAGAGAACGGCACAGTATGATTTACAGCGGTATTCGCATGAGTGAGAAACACACTGTACTGAAATACCCCATTGTACAGTATGTCTTAACACTGAAATGCGCTTTAATCACACGGCAGCCATGTTTATTCCCAAGAGAATGAAAAATTTTGTTCTTCCCTGCTTGAACTCGTTTTGAAGTGTTTGAATGCGAGGCCACGCGTGGGTAATGTGTTGTTACAACCAACACGGCTGCCGCGTCATTAAAGCCAATGGCGTAGATATGGTTACAGCAAGATAAGATACGAGTATACGATTCGTAGTGAAATGGGCATGCCGCTTCCCACTCATACGAAATCTGCTCTTTGGCACAATACGGCAACGTACATTCAAGCCCGTAGGCTGAATTCTGAATGAGGGGTTCTTTTTCCAATAGGGTGGACCTGTGTGCTATATGTCTTGTTACAGATTACATTCATGACGGACAAGATATCCATGTGTTGACTGCTGACCGAAATGACAGACTTCAAAGAGGTTACAACTTGACTAAGTCTAGAGTCAGTATATAATCATTTTTTTTTTCTCGATTTTGTATATCTTAGGCATCTCATTTTCAATTTAACTTCATTTTTCTAAAGAGCCGATAAACGAGGTACAGACCGGATCTCAACAGCAGGTGGGAGGGTTCGTTCGAACCCCCCAGCCTTCGGGCTTGACATTGTGACTTTCACTCGGACAGTTTGCGATCTCCGCTTTTTATCAGTAACAAATTTCATGCAGCGTCCTAGCCAAGGGCAATATGTTATTTTTCATTTTATATAATTTTTCTCTATATACATCGAACGCAGTTCTGTTTCATCTCAAATTCCTATGCGTACTCAAATTTACAGTGTTCAGCTTTCTCAGAGAGAAATAACGCCCTGGGATCCCTGCAGTTGTCACATGCATTACATTGTCTGCCCACGTTATCAGCGTGGTTGGTCCTTGTAGTGTAGTGGTTAACATATCGAACTAGTAAGCCGAAGATGTGGCGTTCCAAGGGAGTAAGTTATTTTTCGCTTTATATAGTTTCTAGCCAAGTTACCACAAGGAAAGCCGGACTCCTTCATGCGCAGGTTCTATTTTAACCAAGGACTAGTGCAACGTGACCAGAGGTTATCAGATAGTTCACAAATACCTTTGGAACAACTACGCCGATTAATTATATACGCTAGACAAAATAAAGAAAGCAAAAAATGTTTAGCTTATTATCAGTGCAATGGTTATCATTTCAAAGACAGTGGTCGTTACTCATATCAATCGTCGCACAGCAGTCTCTTTATGTACGTCGTTCTCTCTGCATTGACCAAAGTTCCAGAATCATTAGTCTCGCTTGTCATTAGGATATCAGACACATCGTCAACAGACTTACTGACAGATAAATAAAGAGCGTTTAATTGCCGGAGGTGAAGGACGTCCGTATCTTGCATATAACTGATTGACCACTGAAATTTCTGGATAAACATCTTATTTTTAATTTTTTTCATTACGTTCTTCCAAGTGTATTTTCTCGAGCTGTGAAAATCACTAGGCATGCAACTGCAGTCATCCTGACTAGTGCAAAAAAAAGATGGAAGACGAAAGTGCTGACAGACCTTTTGATCGTAACAATTATCACGACTCAACCTTCAACTCTCTCATTTGATTTTTAAGCATAAAACTGCGGAAATATGTCATTTTTGTAATATAATAACAATAATAATATGTTTACAGGATAACCATTTCAGTTATAAAAACTGCTACTAATATGGGTCCTGTAAGGGCTTGGTCATAAAGTAAAGGGGAAGTGGGGGTTGAGCAAAAACAAGGGGAGGGTCACACAATTTTGAACTTCTTGAAAGGGATGGGCTGTCTATAAACTGTACGTTTAAGGTGGGTCATTTGCAATTCCTGTATGGAAACAGGGGGTGGGGTCATCATTTTTCGCCCTCATCTAGTTTATACTGGCCCACCCCCCAGTTTATGACTAGTCCCCAAGTGACCTCCTTATTATGATACCAGGGGCGTAGCCAGGGGGACGGGGTAAGGGGGCTCTGGCTCCCCCCTCCTGTTGATCTTAAGTAACGAATCAATGTGTGCTAATGTTGCAAAAGGTGCTGAATCCCATCATTTTCACTCAGCGGCTGTATCAAAGAATGTCATCCCCACGCTATAGAAACCTAAACACCCGAGCAGTCACGTAGGTAAGTCCCCCCCCCAGGCAAAATCCTGGCTACGCCCCTGGATACCCTGTAACAGAGGAGTTCTGTGATAGCTGGATATCCCAGTTGGAGGCGACACAAGAACTGCTCTGCCGCGGATTTAAGGTACGGATTGCGTCTTTTGTCCCTTGGATTTATCGGTTTGCTAACATACGCGAACCAATCTTAATGACCTTCAGTGTAGGTGCTTATAAACTTATTTATATTTGTATCTTTGGTTTAACACTTTCTCGGCAAAAACAAACTCAAAAGAGGGATTTTTATGTCCGACAAATCGCGAAAAAAGTCCTTGAAACTAAGCGAAAATAACGCTAAAACGAGACAAATAGGAGCAACATATTAACCTATATATTGAAAGTGTGTCAGAAACACACAGAGCGTGAACTTTTAACCACAGACGAGCGCGAATTTGATTAGCCACAGGACGCCCAGCCGCAAACAAAACACTATTACACTGTTGCTCGACGATAGCATACAAAAGGAAAATGGGTTGGTAGCTAGTAGCTAAAGTAAAGTGTAAAAGTTCGATTTTTTCCGATTCCTTTAAGGGGACTCCGTCTCTCCTCTTTCTCTCAAAAAACCTCCAAAATCTGCTACGTCTCTTTCCGCAATTTTAAATGCTAATGTACTGGAGGTAATAACATTGGTTAATATGTCGCTGTAGCTGGAATAATAATTGATGCTAAGAAACAGACCAATCACCTTCGATCTTTGCTACTATGGAATCGATATTTTCTTAATTCTAATTCAAAACGCGTTAATGTTTTGGCACTTGAAGGCGGTGGCTGTTACAAAGGACCTTGATTTCCAATTCTACGGCATATCAGGTGCGTATTAACCAGAAATCAAGTCGAATTCAATTCAGTTTTCAAAGATTAGTTTTCAGCTACCCTTAATAAGGCCTAACTGGAAGAAAATTGGGAATATTACCATACTTAAAACCGCTTACAGTGTGAATGTTATTAAATTGTAACCGAAAGCGAAGCAGCTAGTAGCTTCCTATTTATAGACTGTTTTTAAAGTTTCTTCATTATTGATATATTCTCCGGATTTTCAGTAAACAAAAATTGAGTCAGGAAAACTGCGAACATTTTGAAGCAGTTATAATACACTCAACATGGCTTCCCAGACAATTGTTTTCTTAAGGTCCTTTTGTTGGTATTTTACTAAGTCAGAGATTCTTGATTGTTTATTCAGCTCATATCATTCTCCTGGAAGGTTTTAAATGTAAGGAATATAAAGCCATCGTGACTAGAGATGTTAAATGAACATCACGCCTACCTTTGTGAAGGAAGTCGTTCTGACACTCGCGATTTTAAAATACATCAACACATTTCAAATATTTTATGTTCATTATGACGTTGTTTGTCGACCACTTACGGCGAATTGCTTTGTATTGTATTGCCCATTCCCTGCGATTTACTTAATGAGAGTAAAAAATTAAATAACCTGAATACTGTTTATAACACTTGAAAACAGCGAGATAACTTTATTCTGCCTTTTATTATAATGCCTAGGGTTTCTTTTCGCTGTTTGGCTTGTTTTTCACTGAATCTTCTTCGTTTACATTGGATGCTTATATAGAAAACAGAAGATGCAGGAGGCTCTTTTAAGGGGTATTATAGCGAAGTTCAATTAAATTAACTGATAAGGATATCGAGTTAAGGACTCAAAGAAATGTTTAAGTGCTACGAAAATAAAACTGATATATCACATCTTTTAGGGCCAGATTAAAAGCGCGATAGTAAACACCTTTTCTAATCGTTCCCAAGTGTATTATTGTTATTATTGTCGCAAGCAATCACTTTATTCCTATTAAACAAGAAAATTAATTTCAATTCTGGCACAAAAGAGTGAACTAGTCAGACAAAGACACCCATGATACAATGTTGTCTTTAATTTTAGAAACGCAGAGAACTCCAAGCATCTGAATGACAGAAGCCCTTACGTTTGGAGATAGAAAATTCCTGACACACGACAGAAAGGGAACGTGTGCGAAGTCTTTGTTCGCAACCACGTGCGAGACAGATTTTTGGTCTTTAATCGTTTTCAATTAGATTTTTTAACTTTAGAGTAGATATAAAACACCCAAGCTGATTGTCATGCGATGGCGACACGAGGGCGAGAGATGTTGTGAAGACAACTTCAATCTATTGAGAGCCCTCTTAAATTCTGACGAAGCTCTCTCGCATGCATCGTAGCACATAAAAATACATTTTCTATTATTCATAATTTGCAACAGTTAAGGTAATTGAGCACAGTTTATTACGAGTTGGGAGTTTTATTTGTTTAGTCTCGAAGTAATAGGTGATTCCTCGACGAACAAAAACCGAGTTTTGAGCTCCTCACATGCTGTTAAATAGTTTTTTGCCTGATATCAAAGCCTCACTAAAACATCGTCTTTTCAGCGTAAGACACACAAAAATAAGGTTCTTAAAGAACCATTTTCAGAACACGTTTGGCAAGGAAACACTTGTTACAAGACAGTTCTTTTTTGTACAGGTTCTGGTGTCTTTGGACAAAAAATATGGCTTTTATTATCGATAATTTGACCAGCGACTGGCAGACCGTAGATGCAACCACAGATGCAGACAGCCAGGGTAAGGATTCTGTTTACCATAAGTACAAAATGAATGTGAGATTAGGAAAGAAAAACACTGGTGTTATATTTTTGCAGCCGTCCAAAAAACACTTTCAGACTACGTCAATCCAGGGGTCCTATATACTATTCCATAAAAATCAGTTACATCTTTTCTGCGAGTTAGACGTAGAAAAAAGAGACTTCGAAAAATGGCGTACAATAGAACGCATTTTCCACATACCGTTTTTGACGCGCGTTTCTCTCTCAGCAAACGGCCATCATTCTCTTCTTTCTACTGTCCTTTCCTCCTAAAATTTTTTTGTATATCATTTCATTCTAAACCTTTGGTTTTGTACCCCACTAGCAGAAATTTTTTTTCGTTTTTCTGTTTTCCGCTGTGCTGGCTTGCGTTCGATGAGAACAAAAACAAAAGCCACCGTACGGCGAAAATATAAAGCAAACAGAGAAAGAATGAAAAGGAACCCAGTCTGCTAGCAGGGTAACCGGTTTTGAAAATGAAGGTAAATTCTGAATTTATGCAAACGAAAGAGATCCAACTTGTGTATAACTAACATACACGCAGTGGAGTTTGAATGAAGGACTTTCATCGCTATCCAGAATTTTAAAAACGCGACACCAACAAATTCCAGAAATATTATTGTAATGAAAGATAAAAATATCTCCTAAATCTTCAACCTTGCTAAACATGTCATGGTACTTAGTTGTCAATGAGGTCAAGGTGTCTGTGTTGTTTTGAACTAATCCTATTTAGCTTACATAGAAATAAACCTTTTTTAAAAAATATGATTGAAGTTGGAGGTCCAGATACTGCTACAGCATTAAGTTTCATTTCTAAATTATTTTTTCTGTAGGATACAAAGAATACCTCATCTGTCACAGATGCTCTATAGATAATACCAAGAAAGACTTCAAATATTCTGTTAGCGAAATATCAGATGATTCAAAACCAGCTGAGCTTCTACTTCACGGAGCAAAAGGCAGGGATCCTTTACATGGTGTTCAGCGCCCGTTACTTAAAGTCAGTAATAACGAAATTGTTGGCATGGATGTGTGTGGGGAACGCTGCGAGAAAAAGCAATAAACAGAACAATAATAAATGGTTATCTGACAAAGGGTTATGTTGTATGTATTGTAATATTTGATTCAAAGACAGATATATTTTCAATGTAGTTATGTTGAGCAGAGCAGATTACTGTAAAGATTTAGAAACATGGCAATTGGGAACCCATTTTTATGGAAAAGTTGGCTTGTACAGCTTATGAATTAGAATAGGTCTTAGGAAAAAAGCTGTTTTGTATTATTTTGTTTGAACAAGATTCAATGTTAGTTAGCCACACCATTAAGTTTATTATTTAGTACAGTTTTTATAGTATATCAATTCTAACAGTGCTATATATAGCAAAACAAAGGTTACAGGCCTTTTTCATAATAGCAGATTTCTACTGTTGCTAAATAAGATTCTTCTGCATTAAAAATTTACATATTTTACAACAATCACTCCCCGTGAGGGGCTTTTCTGTGTGGTTTGCTCCACACACACACTGCCACTACATTCAATATTTACAGCACACAACACTGAACTCACACATTGATTTTTATGGAGGGAGGAAAACTGGAGAACCTGGAGAAAACCCCTGTGGCAAGGGAGAGAACAACACATCTAACAAACTCTACTCACATGTGGCATCCGCAGGGCTTGAACCAGTGACCCAATCCGTTGGACCACAGTGGTGAGAGTTGACACAATGCTACCCATGCCATCCATAACTTATACCATCTGAAAGAACTCCTAAAAAATCAGTAACTTTGGAAAGTTTGAATCTCATAGTGCAGCAAAATTCAAAAAGATATTGTGGATCAAAATTAGATAACTTTGTATGGATCAGGTCTTGGTGGCTTTGTTTTCATGTTTTCTCACAACTTAAAATGCTTGCAAAACCTTAAGGATTTAAACATTTTCCTCAAACTTTCAAATTTTACTTGGATAAACATTTCCTCTCAACTGGAAGACCACTTTTATGAAACATTAAAGATTAAAGCATTATTGATGCTAATGAGCTGCTGCCAGTATGAAAGAGGTCAATAAAAGAAAACAAACAGACTTGGTATGAGGTGTGCCTTTCTAAATGTTACAGACCCTATATATAATAGAACAAATTGTCATCAGTGGGATTAAATGACACAGCAAATTTGTACAAGAATGGAAAGTCATTTCAATGTTGCACCTTGTCACACCATGTAACTACTGTATGTCAGTGCCAATTGTGTTTTCCAATCTATGAAAACTGCTCCAATCATGTGCAGATATGCATCAAGCCTCACAATGATGTGGAAAAACAATGGGTCTATTTTCATCTTTTGTTTCCATGGACGCAAGAGAGGCTTGAGATGTATCTGCATACAATGAACTTGTCAACCATTTTTTAATTTCACTGGTTGAGGACAAATAGACCCTTTGCATGCTATTAATATATTTGTGACATTAAAAATGGGTCATGATCTCATTAGCTGATCATCAATTTTATCGAACCCTGAAACAACCCTTTGGGCTGATCAAAGTCAGGGCATGGCTAACTCACAGATGGAATTGGAATAATTGATTGATGGAATTTTTTATTCAGGAAACACATACTGAGGCACTGAATCTGGATCAACTATAAACAGTCTTTGGTAGCCATTCTACAAATAACAGACTCTGACAGAGAACTAGCATTCAGCTCACAATCTTGTATCTTGTATATCTAAATATAGCAAAAAAACAATTGTTGCATAAGGAGAAAGAACTTCATAAAATCCCATGCTAAAAAAGGCTAGCTTGTCAGTCCACAATAGACCTTATTCACTTCAGCGTAATGTTTTCCCATTACAGATCTCTTGGGAATAAGATTCTTTGTTTGAGGTTTATCCATATTAGTCCCAAGGGAATGACATGATCTGTAATAGGAAAACAATGAAATAGGTCTATAGGGTTCTGAAATACCGCCCTGCTATTATTTTCACCAAAACAAAATCCCATCATCCCACACAGAGTTTTGTATTTATTCCAGTCTTGTCCTAACTTTGACCATTTTTCTGAGTTAATTATTAAAGTAATGAATATAAAAAATAAAATCCATATATTGAAAAAATCATGGAAATCAAGTCTGAAGATATTTTTTATATATGTACAAAGCATTATAAATTTCTCCATATTCTTTGCACCCAGGAAAAACAGAAATATCATGAAATATGAAATCCCTGCTCTAAATTAAAATTCCTGCTTCCCACTTAGTTTTTAGCTCATATCCCAAATCCTGCCCTGAAATATGTCTGATCCAGCACCATGGGTTGCACCATGCTGTACCTATTGTGGCCCCTTTTATCTTACATATAACATGGAAACTTCCATTCTTACTTTTTTGATAGCTTGTTGATCTGTCAAAGATTTCAAATTTGAAACAGCAACCTGTTTCCCATTCACATGTTCACCAATGGTTCTTATCTGCAGAATGATAGAATGAAAACAAATGAATGGCCACAATACTAATAATTTTGAACCATAAAGAATTCTTACTTCTTTGGCACCATCTCCTGATGTTATCACAGCTACAAGCAGAGAAGTGTCATCATCTGCAATACCAAACTTCCTAAAGGAATCTGTTATCTAGAACAGAAAAATAAATAAATAAGCTAATTAAAATTAAATGGAAAAGGTTTGACAAAACAGCATTAAATCAGGGGAAGAGGGGTTTCACCCTGATTTTCACCAGTGGACTTAATTAAATATGGAAGACATGTCAATAGCTGTTATTACAAATGCATGCAGATGAGATGCAAATGAGTCATTATGCATTGTATTGACCTGATAGCCTCACTTGAATGATTCTTAAAACAAAAGATTATCTCAATGCAGACTCAGCTGTAATAACAGCTATTGAAATAATATTTCCCTGACCAATTTTTAAGCATTTCAAACTGAGTTCAGCCCAGCAAGAAAAAAGTTTTGATTCATAAAAATAAAGATGGCTGGTCATAATAAAAGTCCATGGAATCCTAAGAGTTTTTGCAAAAGTCACTTTTGACTGCCCTCAAATTTGAGGTGAACTACATTAACAGCTGTGGATAATCAACTAAAGAATATGCATTAAGTAAAAGAAGTACATTTTTACAAATGTAACTGCAAAGCTTACTTACATTGTTTGTTGGTGAAAGATTGAAGATAATTTCTGAATGAAGAGTCTTTGTTTTGGTTTTTCCTAGTTTAGATAAATGTAGAGCCTTGTGTGTTGCTAACACAACTTGGAATGGATCTGCTATCTAGTTTAAAAAAAATGAGTATTTAGATATTTGTATGCTCTGATCACAACACTTTAGATAAAAGTGAAAATGAAAAACAAAATTTAAGCAAATCCTATTTCATTAATTTTCTGTACTCTACATTGAACAGACAGGATTGATCAAAGGGAAATTATATAGGAAAACTAAATTGCACATTTTAAAAAATGTTGTACTAATTTTTTTTACATGATTTTTCAGAGGATTTTTTGCACTGTTAGTATCCCCCATTTTTATATTTCCCATTTCCCCCTTTCCATTGTGAGAATTTTCAGATCCCCCTCAAAATTCTCTATTTCAGCACATTATTTCAGTCTTATAGTACAGAAAATACTACCGAACTCCCTGAAGTGTCGGCAGCTGGAAAAAAAATGATATTGGATTTTCATTTGGATCGATCAAAATTATCATGTGACATTGCATACTGTAACGCACATGGAATGTGGTAGCATTTGACCTCTGCAGATTAACGATAAATAATATGACAAAATTTTCTATATTTAGCATCAAACTGCAACTTCCCAAACCACATATCACCACCACATTCCACACACATTTATGTATGCAATGTCACGTGATCATTTCGATCGATCCAAGTGGAAATTTGATGGATTATTTTTTCCAGCTGCTGAGACACTTCAGAGAATTTGGTAGTAAATAAAGTAGGATTTGCTTGAATTTTATTTTTCATTTTCATTTTTATCTTAAGTGGGCACCCTGTACTCTGATTCCTTGAAAAATTTCAATATCTGAGTTTCCACAGAGTGTTTTCAGTGACAATTTTAGAGATTTTAGGAAAAGAATAACACTTTTAGCACTATATCATTATCATACATGGGTTGAAATAAAAGTCATGACATGGTAGATAGTAATAACTTACTCATAAACAAGGCTAACCCTGTACAACGTATTGCGTTTATGGCCAATAGGCCTTTCCCAAGATATGGTTGAGTGAGTCCAATATTTACCAAAGCCTTGATTTCATTACCATAGCAGTTTCTTAGTGTGTAAATTGTATATAGTTTAATCAACAACTCATCTTTGCTTTATTGTTTTATCATCACGAAGTCCATTGTATCAGATTAGTACATAGCTCAGTACACGATGGTACGTACTGAAATCAAGGCTTGGGCTAGGACTGGACTCACTCAACTATATCTTGGGAAAGGACCATTAAGTCTACAGTTGACAAAAAATATGAAAAAGGGCTGATACTTTAAATTACTATCATAAAAGCCTTTTTGACAGGTATATATACAGTCAATTCAGAAAACGTTGTTGATGGTCTCAAGGCCATGCGAGTGAACTGAAAAGGAGTATGGGTAGAATTCACTGAGGCGGTTAATTATCTGCTTTAAATATAGCTGTTTTGCAAAAGGAAAACTGCTAAATTTTGAAACAGATCGTTGCGTAGACCTTGGGAATATTGATGAGTAGATGGGTGCTTCTTCAATTTTCCTGCTAAAGACATGAATCATCCAAAACATTTTTCCCAGCAAAGGTCTGTACTGTAATTCCATGCAGTTTTGAAACTGCTTCAGTGATTTCTACCCATACTCTCTTTTGGTCCAGACGCATAGGCTTGATGTGGTCAACGACAATGTTTTTTTTAATTGACTGCAAAAAGTATGTAAAAAGAGAGAAAACAGCAACTTGCTAACTTGATGGTTTTACACTACAGTTTGCTACCTACTACATGCTGTAGGTGTGGAGCAGGTCCATGTTAAGAAGTCAACTAATATCCTTGTCTGCTGCTCCTACAGAACTCGGTTACCAGAAGACTACCTTAAGCATCGACCATAAAGCCAGCAAGTTGCTATTATACATTCGCTGCTTAAGCTCACCTCAAACGAACAAGCTGCGTGGCCCTCGCAGCCAATTAGTTCAAAGAACGTTAAGCAGCGAATGTACCTACTGATGAGCGTATTTGGATATTTATATGGGTATTTCAAGTTCTGAAAACCAATGTGGGAGGACAAGCTACAAAAGTTTCATCCAATAAACGCTATTTCTTTGCTCAAGTTCGTTCTTTAATTCCAAAACTTATTAAGTGAGCTGATTTTAATACAAAGAACAGAATAATACATGCTTATAAAATGGAAACCAAACAGTCATTTTATGTCGTTACGTCAAAGACATGCGCTTTGAGATTTTAACAGTACCTCAAAAAGAAAAACACTTTTTTTAAAAAACAACATATTTAGGAAGATATTTTAGCTTCAAAAATGCATCACCAATTTTACAAAAGCACAAAAAGTGAAAAATTTTTTCACTTAGCATATGTTTAAAAGGAAGACATCAATATTATTTGAGAATGGACCGCGTGGAAATCCAAAATAATTCACTCACCATCGATGGTTTTAGAAGCGCAGCTTCAATTTTTCCCTGCATAACAAGTTTTCTTATATCAGGGCTATTGGTTACCTCCACAAATAAAGACAAAGCGACACAGCGTTCGGTGGAATTCTCCAACTGATAAACACTGACTTTGTCTTCTTCTCGGTCCGCCATTTTGAAAACTGATAACTAGTCAGCTGGGGGTGACACAATAGTGATAGTGATGAGGGAGGGGAGGCTAAGTCGACATTGTTGTGACACCGTGGAAAAAAAAAAGCTTTTAGAAAAGTATCTTTATTTCAGTGAGATATTTTCAACGTCCTTTAACTATTTAGAGGGTCCTAAAGGGATGAAATGGGAGCTGGGGTTTGCCTATTTTTGCCCAGAGAAAAATGCGATTTAAGAAACTGGGAATAGGAGGAAAAACAACGAAATGAGAATGGGGAAATGTTTCTAAAACTTCAAAAACATGTCCAGCCAAGACTAACTAATGTTTTGCGAATGGGAATTGGATGCTGGGAAGTGGGATTTTTTAAAAGAGATTTGGGCTAAGAAACGAAATAGGTACCTACTCCCCCCGCCTTTTCAGGAGAACCTACTATTTATCCCGTAGCTTGTCCGCAAGAACTTTGTCGTGGTGTGAGTGGGTTTACTTATCTTATTTTTGGAAGAAAATGGGAGAGGGGGAGGGGCTATTAGGCAGACGTTGAATGTCAATTGATAACTTGATAAGTCAATTGATTAATTCAAATCAATCAAAATTATTCTAGTTATCAATATACCCATAAGCCCCGACTAAGTGACTCCTAAGCTAGACATCGCTAGACTACAACAGGATTAAACCACAAAATAAATTAAAGAGAAAAACAAAAAATGTATAGAAATAAAAGACAAATGTTGAGACTGGTTTTGGTATGCGACATGGGGTGCGCCACATTTTATTCATTTCTGGGAACAATATAATGAAGCCTCTTATATTGTATTCTAGCATACAACTCTATAGATCTTTATCATATTGGTTCACAAAAAGTTAAAGATATATCAAAACCGCAAGAAATTATACGCCATATTTGCTTAGTTTGTGAGCTAAATAAAATTGAAAGATGAGATAACGATAGAGACTTCATGACACAATAGATTTGAACCCCACCTTACGTTTTTGATCCTATTTCAAATGGCTTACAAGGTGCTGTGGGATTAACAAATCTTTCATTGCTAAAACTCACACAATACCGTAGTAGTAATATAGTGGTTTTTGAATAAACCCCAATCACCTCCTGATTCACAATTCTAGCTCATTTCCGGTCGCCTACGATGTATGACCGGAAGTAAAAAACCAACTCCTCAAACATCGTGATGGAAGAGCATATCATATCAGGATTATTTTTGAATTTCTTCTAACTTTATTTGTATCTTTGTCCTCTTTTTGACACATTACGTAAATCTTGTGCTAATACGTAAACTGCTATTTAATTTGTAAATATAATTTAAATAGAACTAGCTAATAATAGTTTTGGTTTATATGACAAATGGTTTAAACAAACTGAAACTTTAATGAAGCATTAAAAACAATTTTTTAAAAAAATACTTCTGTTTGACGGCATTGTCGCATAACATTCGGAAAAGTTTTCGGAGCGCTGTCGTTGCATTTGGAACTCCTCTATGTCTAGAAAAAGATTGGGGAGTATAATTTATGACCCTATATGATAACTAAAAGCGGTCAGACTATGATGTCATGTAAAATTAATAGTAAAGGTGAAGCATAGATCGAAACGTCTAGCCATATTTTCTTGAGTTAATTTGCCAGTGGGTTGGGTCTACCTACACTCGCCAACGCCTCGACCTTTGTCTCTGACAAAACGTCAACCAAAGCCTGTTCACACTACAACTTTGATACCTATGGAAACCCTTTCGAAATACTAGTACCCTGATCTCGTCTGAATACGTATGAAATTACGCAAGACTTCCTTATTCTGTGGCAGACTGGCCTACGCCGCAAAAAAAGTTTTTATTCTCTGACAACTAAATAATTTGATGGTTCGACCAACAAAAGACCGGAAATCAATGGCCTCGATTGCCGTCAACTTTCTGAAAATCACATCACGCAATAAAAATATGTTTTCTTGTGCCTAAATCACACGAAGTAGATCGGCCGTGAACTTTAAGCTGAAACTTCAGTAACCTTTATGTAGTCCATTTATGGTGCGTCATATTTTTTGAAATTATAAGAACCCCGATGACCATAAGTGTTCCGCTACGCCTGTTTACCAATTCTATTGTTCTATTAGCCAATCAGAGATCAGTGTGGGTCAGGCAAAGGTCAGGGGAAGGTATTTTTCACGTTCCATTGCAAAGTGGTTCCTGAGTGGATTCGAACTAACGATCTAATTAAAGGTTGAAAGAAACCGAAAAAGATTCTGGAAAGGCTCAACTAGCGAACCCTGAAACTAGCTGTAGAATAAGAGTCAACATCCTTCCATTTTTGGTGCTGATTGGAGTGAGAATTGGTGAAATTTTGTTAATCAATTAGCGAGTTTCTTGAAAGTGACACACTGTATGTAACTTACTTACATCGGCTGGGAAAATATTTGCCGAAACACGAGTTCCAGAGCTGTTTGATTCCAGCCAAATCACGAGATGTTCGACGTTATCTGTAAGGAAACCACGCTTCAGCAAAACTGAATTTGGTGTTTTTCAGGAATTCTACTTTGAAGTGTGTTCAGCTAGCCGACTTGTATTGAAATTGAACAACAGCAGCTTTGATCTCTTTCTGTGACTCGCAGAGACCATCCATACCCAGATTCGATCAAAGAACTACGCAAGGTTAACGAAGGCGGGTGCTTCGACAACCTTTGATGATTTCAGTTTGTTTACAAGAAAGACGAGATCGAGGAATCCTTTTTTGACAAGGCTTCGAAACTGAAATTATCCAAAGAAAACTGCTAGTGCGGAATTGGATCTCTCAAGCGAAACACGTACAGAGGAATTGAAGGTTTTGGCTTCAAATAATGGAGTGAGTCAACCCGAAGTGTTTGCTTGAACAATGGCAAGTCCTTTGAGTAAAATTATGGGTATGAATAAAGGATACCCGTCACCTCAAGGAGGCTTTACTCTCCCCCGAGGAAAAAAGCCTAAAATTTTGAAGATATTGCGAAGGGCTTCCTTCCACAATAAGAAGAAAAACTCAACTCAAATCCCGAGTGCTGAGCATGATGATCAACAAGACACTTTACGACGGCCGAATTCGCGTAAATCACAACAAGCTCGCGATCTGGAAGAACTTGAGCGTCTTCAAAAGGAACTTAGCAGTGCTGGCCTTTACTTTTGTCTCATCCTTAAGAAAAGTATGGATATTATTATAGCTAAAATTCCGGATAATACCGCGATTGTTCTTGATTCCGTTATCAGCATCGATGATCTGTTAACTAGTTGTATGAAACTGCAAAAAGTCAATAAAGACCTCATTCCTTATCGAAAAGATGTTCATAAGTGTATGGCTGACTTAGCGCGGTGGACTGACCAATTACTTGTTCGAGGGAATGTCAAGGGCGATTTGAAAGAAGGAGTCGAACATATGCATGATTTAGAAAGAAGTGTTCGGGAATTAGTGGACGTTACTATTCATAAACTCAGAAAAAGTGAAGTTCAAGAAGAAATACGGAATTCAATTTTCTTATTTGAAGGAAGCACTGAGAGTATCTTAGTTGGAGCAGAAAATGGTGACGAATTTCAAGTATGGAATAAGAGAGATTCTGGAATAAGTGAAGATAGTGGGACTTGTGATATTAGAGACTCACCGCCACTACGGTCTTCTGTACCTCATACAGTGCGTGATTCTGGTAGAGGATCCTATAATTGTATTATAGACACAAACAATGGCCATATGGGCCAAGGAGATGGGACATTTCATACATCAGACAAGTTTTTGTCCCCTAGAAGGGCTCAGCGAGGCACACTCTCTAGTAGAGCATCAAAAGATTCTGAACTTTCAAGCTTTAGTGGTGATAGTACTGTTTTTAAATCTCCAGTGGTATCACCATCTGGATCTCAGGAGTTTGCTAGAACTCCTTTCCATTCTGCAAGGAGTTCACTTGATGGATCTTTTTTCTCTGTTGATGATCTTGATAATCACAGTGATCATGACGTTATTCCCGCAACTTTTGTTGGTGTTGTGGAAAATTATAATGATCCACCACAACTACAGAAAAAGACAAGGTCTTTTCAAGTTTATATTGAATTACTTGAAGGGTACAATAAACCTTCAGAAGACATTCTCCGTCGACCAACATCAGCATTTGATGGTTATGAGGAAACATTTAGAAGAAGTTTGTCACACAGTGCTAGCTCTTCGGCAATCCATTCCCTCAGTCAGCGGGGAAACCATCTTGCACCTGCTCAGCATAATCATCATGGACCAGGAGAGAACCATGCCTTTTCTTCTCCATATTTACCTTTGTCATCCCCAACAAGAGAGACCCAGATTGACTGGAACCAAAACAGTAGGTCACAAGAAATGCCGAAAAAGAAATTGCTTTCCTTAGTAGAAGAGGGAGGAAGTCGCAAAGCAAGCAACACAAGCGCAAGCTCCAGTAGCATCAGTAGCACTGAAGAAGATGAATCAACACCAGCATTAGATTGTCTGGATGTTTCAAGATTCCTGGTGTATCGCGATGATGGCCAAGGCAGCATGCTAATAGGAGGAGCTATTGATGCTTTAATCGTTTATGCAGCAGGGGCTAGCAAAAATGACTTGATTTTCTATGAAGCATTTTTAACAACATATCGGACTTTCATTACCCCAAAGGACTTAATTAACAAACTTCTTTATAGAGAAAGAAGATTTAGAGAAAGAGGTCACAAGAAAGCAAGTCAGAATGCATTCTTCTTGCTACTTAGAGTTATTGATGAATTAAATGGTAAAGTTGAACGGAGTATTTTGGAACAGCTAATGAAAGAAGTGTACCGTCTTCTCATCAATGGTGATCTCTGTATTGGAAAGATCTTGAGAAGCAAAATGTTACCAAAGTGTGATAACTATTACAATAGAGTTCGCAGTACATCAGGTCCATCTGCAACTCAGCTCCCTAGTACTAAGAATGACTGCACCATTTTGGACTTTCATGCGCGAGATTTGGCTCAACAGTTAACCATAATTGATGCTGCTAATTTTGGAGCTATTGAAATCCCTGAGATACTTGCATGGGGTAAGGAGCAGAGTGAAGCAAACAGTCCTAATTTAGCTGTGTTTACTGACCACTTCAACAAGGTGTCTTACTGGGCAAGATCATACATACTATCTTTTGACAAGCCGCAAGACAGGGAAAAGATCTATGTGAAGTTTATGAAAATCATGAAACACCTGAGACAGTTCAATAACTTTAATTCATTTTTGGCTATTTTGTCAGCAATGGATTGTTCAGCAGTCAGGCGCTTGGATTGGCCAAAACATTACCTGGACCAGCTGGCAGAATACACAGATTTGATTGACAGCTCTTCATCATTCCGAGCCTATCGCACAGCTCTAGCCGAGGCCACACCACCTTGTATACCATACCTTGGACTAATCCTGCAGGATGTGACGTTTGTCTGTCTTGGGAATGTGGATGAGCTTCCTGATGGTAAGGTGAACTTTGTCAAGAGATGGCAATTATTTAACATCCTTGACACTGTCAGAAGGTTCAAACTGATGGAGTATGACTTCGATGTCAAGGATGACATTCGACAGTTCTTTGGAGGGTTCAATAATTTTTTGAACGAAGATGATTTGTTTGAAAGATCCTTAAAATTGAAGCCTAGATCAGGCTAAATACTTTGTATCTTCAGCAAACAAAGTACACTATTAATTCAAGTAAGTTAAAAGAATTCAAATTAATTTAAGAATGTATATATTGTATTCTGATGTAAATGTGTGTAATCTTTGAGGCTTACATGTAACTTCTATGAACCACAATACATGCTGCATCTATGTCAAAAAACATTGTTACAGCCAAAAGTAAAAAGTGACAAGTTGAGGTAAGGGTAATTATTTGAGTTTTGGGACACATTTGAACTTTGGAAGCATTAAAAGCAGCCTTCCATTGTAAAAAGACTAAAATCGATACATCTAATTGGAATGAATAACTGAATTACTGCCTTGCAGACTTGGCTTGTTGCTTTTGGCTGTGACAACATTTTTTGGAATTAAGTGTACATGATGCTTTTTAAAATTATTTGAAGTGTAAAGCTAACATGGAAGTGAAAAGAAAAATGTGACAATAGCATAGAAAAAAGTGTGGCTTAATTTCTTTGTTGAAGTTATTGCCTTTTTTTCAAAACAATTTTGACTGTTTGATATGGTCTGTAGACCTCTTTTAAATATTTTTTAGTACTAAACAAGAAGGAAATACCTCACATTCCCAAAAAGTCATGATTTCTTTTGTACTTTACTGTTAGCTTTACACCTTCTCTTCAAAACAGTGTTGGAAGTGTTATATAGATTGGGTTCTATTACACGATACATTATTTGCTGTGTTCAAATATTATTTTGAAATGAATGCAATATCTCCAAGTTCTTTGAGTGTTAGCTAAAAAGGAAATAATTTAACCATATGGTTGTATGGTCTTCAAAATTTCCATAGTTTTGCCATTCAGTTTCACACAAATATGAAATATGTTTTGCAAATATTTTTACATTTCAACGTTTGATATGAATATCTTTTAGAGTGTTAGAGAGGAGATTAATCATTATTTTCAAAGCAGGAAGAGTTTTCAGCTTCCTCAATATTCAAGGAATGTTGCGTTCCCATTGTTTTCAAAGGCCAGTGCCAAGTAAACAACAAAGATCCTGAAGATTGAGACTATTCTAGACTAGAATGAATGGATTTATCAAAAAGACAGCTTATTTTTATTACATAAACAATACTCATACCCTATTTGTCTTTTGCTTTTGTTTTTATTTTGACTTTGGGTTTTTCTTTACTATTAATAGACTTAAATTTTTCTTTCCAAAGATGGGCTCGTTCATGACTTTTTCAAAAATAGCACAGTAATGATCTCTTTGGTCTTTCAAAAGCCTTTTAAACAAATCATTGCTAATACCAAGAATAATAATACAGTTACTCTAGAATTAGTTTTATTTATCTCTGTCTTTATCAATTAACTAATGTTTCAAATTCTCCAGTAATTCCTGAGCTCATGCATGCACTCTCTAAAATTTTCAAAATACACTGGGTTTTGAGAATTTCTTTTCAGGCTCTTCTTTTGTACAGGAACAACACTACCTACTTATAATTCGATTGATACTGAATTTAGACCTATTTATTGGTGTTTTGGTATCCTTCGCTTCAGCTGCCCAACGCAAGCTAAAAAGATTGTCTCTCTTTGACGACCATTAGACACCCAAATATAACTCCCAATTACCATTTAGCTAATTTCTTTAAAGTGGGTTATTTACTCGATAATAATACGGTTTTTCTGAGAGAACATCTTCGCTTTAACTTAATTTTTAATTACGATAATATTAGGAAAGTCTCATTTCAAAATTTAGATATTTTCTCAATGTAAATAAACACATTGTTTATGTACATAACGATTTTCGAAAACGAAAGAGTATTGTATTATAAAAAGTTACTATCTTTTTCAGTAACTTTAGTGTTATTACCCTAATAAAGTATTTTTGCACATTGGTCCTGGTGTATTTTATTTTTTTTACTGTAATATCACAGTGCCACAAAATGCCATAATATATTTTTCTTTGTAAACAACGTCGCTCACGAGGTGCGGCGAGCTCCACCATTTGGTTCAGTGGATTTTGCGGTTTCGTTTGCTGATTAATGTTGTAGGCGTTCTGGCTTCCAAACTTATTCATCATCCACTGAAAATCAAAAACTTTTATAATTTATTCCCAGACATTTTTCTATGTCGCTTGAAAAACAATAACATACCATCTGTTTGTGGCAAAGTTTCTTTTTGGAATTCAATGTTATCCATATAAATTCACATATGTTAATCTATCCCTAGATATTGCTATAATTCTCGGGCTTATTTCTACATAAAATTTAATTCGCATCATTGTGTAATGTTTTTTTTTTTACTATTAAAATCGTTTCCATCCTTTTACCGGTAATAAGAGTTAATCTGATTACCGACTCAAACTTTCGCCGCCAAGTAAGTTTCGCCAGTTGAAAGAGAATACCTTGAAAAATTACACGTACAGCGATGGCGAAACTTAAGGATTCCTTTCATTTTTTATTCGAACTCAATAAATCAAAATTAGAAGTGTATTAATTTTGATTACTTTTATTGCGCCAACGCTGTCATATCAACGTCTAGGCCTGAATTGAAACACGATCGAGCAGATTTTGTCAATAAAAGCTTATGAATATAAAAAGGTGAAATGTCACGCAAGTCGGCGTGCCGTACTAATATTTACATGTACTCAGTATTAGACTAGAGCAGTTTTGTGTAACGTACTGACTTACAGCACGTACACGGTACAGCATGCCGTAACACTGAAATGGCTTTCTTTTGTTTTCTCGCGAATCATCCAGTCACAAAGCGCTGTTAAGCCTGGTCCTCACTAGCGACATAAGCATAAGCATAAGCAACATACGCAGACTTAGTAGTGTACTGCTCATTAGCGGTGCTTGTCTTTTCTCACACCTCGGTGATAAATGCAATACTGAGTCTGCGTATGTTGCTTATACTTATGCTTATGTCGCTAGTGAGGACCAGGCTTTACGGTTACGGCGCAGTACAGTACGGCTAACGAAGTTCGCGTCAATGACGCATGAACGCAAAGCTTCGTGCTAAATCATGCTTGGTGGCGTGAAACGAAACTGGCCCACTCTGTTGTCACTCTTTTCTCCGTGACTTTTTCCGATTTACTCGTAAAAATATACTTTCAAGCAACAGAAAAAGGCAAAGAAATGTCAGTCGTTTTGATCCACCAAGCGTGATTTCGCACGAAGACTCCAGTTCATGCATTTTTTTCGAGAACTCTGAAGTGAGCTTTCTGCCGTCTCGCTTTCCACTCATACCAAATTCCGCTATGTCAAGGCAAACCCACTCACAGCACAGTTGAAACGTCATCAATCATCACAAAAAGTACTGAAGCTGGTTATCAAGTTACATTACTCAATTAACAGGTGAACGTGCTCAAACGTCTCAGTTTGGGGCAATTTTCTGCCATCTAAGACCACGTTGAGTATATTATTTCTTTGTGACTGGTGCTAACACAAGTTGAGAAAAGGCAATCAAACAAAGAATTCTTATTCCATTATGCTCTAATTTTAATGACTCGGTCTATTTGCTTGCGGAAACCCGTTTGTTTTTGACCCTCGGCACACCCAACCCTTCCCGTCTCATCCCCACAGAAAAAAAAATTAATTAAATAAAATAAAAAATAAAATAAAATAAGGTAACTTGAGGCTCAGGTCAAACGTGGAACTCTAGATGAGCCGAACCTAATAACATCAAAGAAGACCAGCTTATTACCCATTGTTTATCCAATGAGAAGTTCGACGTTTGACCTGGGCCTAAAGGAGTTATCATTATTTAACTGGAGTACTAGAATGGCGTAAAACCCAAAAAAGTGACTCTCGATTTGTGAAAACAGACCCACCCGTCCCCAATTTTTTCTCAGCAAAGTTTTACGTAACGAAAACAAAGCAACTACAGTAAAAAAAACATGAGCCAAACTGTTTTACCTTTATTCTAACTTCCACGCAGTCATTATATTAAGTATCATATATGATTTTTCAAAAGTGATGATTGTCACCACTGAATTTAGTGTCCAGCGGAAGCAGAATTTTTTTTTATTTGTAAAAACAAAGATGATGGCGGATATCGAAAAACCACAGGGTGGGTAAGGTTAGGCAGACGCTAAACTAAGGAGAGAGACACGAGGAAAAAAGACGGAGACAGGAGCTATGCGCGGCTAGCTCAAACTTTTCAGGTCAGTTGTATTTTTTGTATTGTATTATTAAACCAGTTGTATTTCAGAGTATATTACACCAATATTGTATGATTTACACTGGCTCCCCGAGCTGTTGAACACCGTATCATTTTTAAGGTCTTACTTCCGTAACGTATAGGATTGTCAACGAAGTTGCGCCCTTTTATTTTAAGGAGCTATTGATCACCTTTCCGAAATTCAAACTCTATCTCGTCTCCAAACTCAGTCCCAGAATCAATTGCAAGATGGCGGCACTTTCTGATCTTGTCTCCAAATTCAGCCCCACAATTCTGTGCGGCACGAGTTCGATCCAGTCCTCCATTGAATTTCGGAAAGGCGAATTTGACACCGTATATTCCTTACGCGCAATTAACGTTATTCAGGCGATAGGCTTTTATTAGACAGCTGAAAAATACAAAAATTACGAATTTAGATCATTTTCAGTTTGCGCACCTAGACTGTGAACTTCCACTGAATATAGATAGTATCTTTTCACGATTTAGCTTATCATTAACATATTGACTTTCTTAGATAATTAAATTGTATTTTTATAACTATATTACACTTTTTTTTGAGATTTTTTTTAGACTTCTTTAACTTTATCTTTTTTCATATATCGATTTTCTTTCTCGTATTATTCATATAGTATTACATTGTACAGCGCATTTGGGCACCTTTGGAAAGCTTTAAGTGCGCTTTATAATTAAATAAAGTATTTATTATTATTTATTTATTTTTTAATACTGTCCCTTAACTTGGTGTCGACCCTGTCCTCCGTGCTGTTCAAGTGATGTGCTGTGCTGTGTTTGGTATGCTAGTGCTGGGGCTCTCTCTGCGTTATCAATGGCCCTTTGGTGTCAGTTAGAGTACGTGTGTTGTCGTGGTTCAAGTCTTTTTCTGGTACTGGCTGCTCTCGCGCTGCGACACTACAGCGTTGTCCATTGTTGTACTTACATGTGTAGCATTGGCCAGGAAAGGGACAAAAGAAAGGTTTAAAGAAAGGTTCAAAGAAAGAAAGAAAGAAAGAACAAAAGAGGACGAATATACTACGTCCTCTTGTGTGAACTATATCCTCTTTGCAATGCATCATGGGATGCTTTCGGGTAATAAAGCCATATCCCAAATAAACCCATTTCTATATGTAGTACTAACTATTCAGGGCCGTAGATATGGGAGGGAACCGATTTGGTGACCACATAACAACATGGTTAACATAGTATGCACATCCATTGCATTGCTAACACAAATTAGGTTCCATTTTGCAAAATGCATTTAGGCGTGGAAAATGCTCACTGCTCTGCCCTTAGTTTATTCGCTCTTCCGTTTGGTTCCCTTGGTCGCCCAACTGCAAACTGCTCCCCCTCCCCCCTCCCACAGTGTCCCCCTCCACATAATTTGTTTAATTACAACTAGTGTGATTGATCGCAATATTTGGGATCATCTACGACAATGCAGGGGCACCAGTCAGCCGGCCGAGTTCACTAATGGGAAAATAAACATCACTTTTATTAATTACTTGAGACATTTCTTTTCCCTCCCAGTTCCAAAATATGTCTTATGCTTCCTTGATTGAAGCGGCCACATTGTCGCACATCCTCGTAAATCGATATACCGTTCCGGACTTGAAGATTGACGCAAGCCGTGCTTAATAATTAAGATGATATACCATTAGAAACCATCATAGATAGAGCGAATCGAAATATGGCTGCCACTATATTGTATAATTTTTAACTTAATATAAGTGGAATAAGCCATATCAGTCGAAATTAAGGAGACATTTCGTAGAGTAAAGATTGAAAGTTTGAGAGCAAGATGGTGAATAGAAGGGAAGTTATTGTAATTTGAAATGCGCTAAAAACGCCAAACGAGGCAAGTAAGTCGTGATTGCCAAATCTAAAGTCTGTATTTTCAAACGTTGATAAAAAGCAATACACGCTATAACATCCAATCTCTCTGAAGACGGTATCTTAATTTTTACGTGGTCTTTCAGATAGCAATGTCAAGTTTTCAGAAATCACTTTGGGAAAGAACCCAGGTGGCCGCCTTATTTCGATTCGGTCCATATTACATCTTCAATTGAATTATAAGTTCCTAATGAATATTAGCCAACTTACTAGGCGTCCGCATTAGCTAATCCCGGCCGTGTCAGATATGCCATGCAGCTCAAAAGCTCCCAAAGCTGGCTTGATTATTTTCCAGCAAATGATCATTCAGTATAATCCTGTTCGCCACCAAGGCGCCTTTATTGCGGACGCGGTCTTCTAGTTCACCGTCTGTAATCAGGTATATAGGCGCCTGAACGAGACAATTTAAGTAAGAGTTAAGTACCTCCTGTCTTTATAATTCCACACGATTTCTTTAAGTTCCCCCTCGAGACATTTCCAATGTCGCGCATTATATGAAAAAGCAAGAAAGGAGCTTAGACATTGCTTTGTTTTACCGCCAACTTAAGTATCCATTAAGATAAGGAACTAGCGGCGTAACAAATGGCTCTTCGCATCAATATTAACCCCACTGATGCGTAAACTTCCGTCATTGATCAAACTTAAAACTTCAAATGCCCTTTTAAGTTTCCCTAACAGACGAAAAAGGACTTGGCTGTCAGATTAAATGGGCACAGTATTTATAAATATTACTTGGTTTTTCTGGGATGATATCGCACTAAAAACTGATTTTATAATTTGTTCAGGTGTGTACGTTTGCTACCGCTGGCGCCGCTTGGCCCCACTTCGCTCGTCTGTTTTCGCGTTTGCACGGGTAAAATATAAAACAAAAGGAAACCCAATATTTAGAGTTTTCAGTTTTTGATTTGTTATGACACCTCAATCATTCCTAATTTCTAGGAATGCCTTTCTCAAATTTCCGCAGTTTTTTTTTTACCTTGTCAGTGATGTCACCGCTTATTACGTATATATAAACAAAGTCGGTTTTTGAATCTGATTGGACCTGACGCAGTCTTGGCTACCCAGACGCCTCCCTGCTAACTGTCTTAGGCCAGACGCCATTGGTTAATACAACAACTTCGTCATATTGAGTCCTTTGCAACCATCATTTGATTCAAAGCAAAGCGGGCGCCATTTTGAATATTACAAAACTTAATTAACAATTCTCCCAGACTCGTGTCTTTTGCATGGGAGTCGAGAGGGGGCCGGGTAACCGAGACTAGATACAATCTCGCTACTGGGAGGATCGACAAACTAGTTTCTCATGTCAGTCGTTTCACGCGACCAAGCCGGAGATTTAGCACGAAGCCTCGCCTTCATGCATCATTTTCAAGAACTCGGAACACTAATTTTCGAGTATGCGCAGTTCATTTTGCACTTGTAATTACTTAGTAAGGGGCGGACCCAGGATTTTTTTGAGGGGGGTGCACCATTTATGATCGGGACTTGAGTACCAATAATTGACTGTAAATAGCTTATCTCATTGGGGGGGGGGGCGCCCCCTACACCCTCCTACACCCTCCTACACCCTCCTACACCCTCCTACACCCCCTAAATTTGTCCCTGTAAGTTCCGGCTCAGAGTATGCACGAAGTGCCATTCGAATGTTACAGTAGTTGTATCTGTCATGGTAATTAATTCAAAAATACCGTGAACACACTAACCATCCCCCCGAGACATTCCCTTGAAAGCTGAGGCGCAGTATGGATTTCCGAGCTTGACCGGCGATGAAGTGCCGTTCCGTC